>JBAMIE010193425.1:0-11775 GCA_037177295.1 Kaempferia parviflora | reverse complement strand
GGATGCCTCAGGATTAGTTAAGACCCGACCTAGAGGATTGTTGGTATAAACTATTATCGGGTGAGCTAGAAAATATGACCTCAACCTTTTTGCTGTTAGGAATAAAGCATATGCCAGCTTTTCCAGAGTAGTATATCGAGTTTCTGTATCTTTCAACAGATGACCGAAAAAGTAAATTGGTAGTTGAGCATTATTTCTTCTCGGATCAGAGCGGACCCCACTGCTTGCTCGGAAGAAGCCAAATACACATATATATTTTCACTGTCCTGAGGCTTGTATAAGGTCGGGAGTGTGGCTAAGTATTCTTTTAATTCTTGGAAGGCCTTCTCACATTGATCGTCCCATGCGAATTTAACTATCTTCCTTAATATTTTGAAAAATGGAAGAGTACGGTCTGTCGACCTATAGATGAACCTTGATAGAGCAATGATTCTCCCATTGAGACGATGTACTTCTTTGAAAGAATTAGGAGAAGGCATCTTTATAATGTCTTGTACTTTTTCTGCACTTGCTTCGATACCTCTCTCTATTACTATACACCCAAGGAACCTACCACTTTTTATCCCGAACATGCACTTGAGGGGGTTCAATTTCAAACGATTGGCCCTAAGAGCAAAGGTTTCTTTCAAATCTTCTATTAGGTCTATTCCCTTTTCTATTTTTATCAGAATGTCATCTACATATACATCAATGTTTCTCCCAATTTGATGTCGGAAGACTTTATCCATCATTCTCTAGTATGTGGCTCCTGCGTTTCTCAACCCAAAGGGCATAACATTATAACAATAAGTGTCGTCTGATATCACAAAGCTTACTTTTTCTTGATCTTCTAGATCCAACGGTACTTGATGATACTCCTGATATGCGTCCAACATGGATATAAATTTGCATCAAGAGGTGGAATCAACTAACTGATCAATACGAGGCAAGGGGTAGCAGTCTTTAGGGCATAATTTATTTAAATCTCTGAAATCGATACATACACGCCACTTCCCTCGGGCTTAGGGACTAATACAACATTAGCTAACCAGGTCGGGAACTGAACCTCCCTGATGTACCCGGCTTGCAATAACTTTGCTACCTCAACCCTGATAATCTAGTCTTGTTTAGGAGCAAAGTTCCTTCGCCTCTGCTTCACCAGTCGAGAGCCTGGTAAAATATACAGCTTGTGCATGGCAAGTTCGGGAGGTACGCCTTAGATCTCATCAGATGCCTAAGCGAATACATCGTAATCACTGACCAGGCAATCAATCAACCTTCTGCAAAGCTCTGGCTCTAATCCAGCAGCTATTCGAGTCACTCCTCCTGAAATGTTAGGGTGTATTTGTACTTCTTCATGTTCCACTGCTCGACATTTTTCCCGGCTTTACTTTCTTCTCAAGGATCAATTACCTCGATCTGTAAAGTTTCTTCATTCTTTGGCTCTTCCGGGCGTCCACCCTGATTTCGCCATTGTAACAATGTCGAGAGATCAATTGGCTTCCCTTGACCTCGGTGACTTGCTCCTTTACTGGGAATTTGATCTTCTGGTGATAAATTGAGACCACAACTTGGAACGATCCTAGTGCGGGTCGTCCTAGGATAGCATTATAAGAAGATGAGACATCCACCACTAGAAAGACAGTTCTCTCTGCCCTTGAGAGGGTATCATCTCCCAAGGATAACGAAAGTATTATCTAGCCTACGGGTTGGATACTATGACAGTGAATCCGAATAGGGGAGTGGCCACTGGTTGCAACTCGCTTCCTCGGATTTGCATTTGATCCAATGCAGCTCTATAGATGATGTTCACTAAACTACCTGTATCCACAAATACACGTTCAACATCATAATTAGCTATGCGAGCGAGAATTACCAGGGCATCTTCGTGAGGTACTTCCACGTCCTCTAGATCTTCTGGGCCGAAAGAGATGAAGGGCCCTTGGCATTTCTCCCGGCTGGTACCCATAACATAATTTTCTAACCGTCAGATATGAGCCTTTCTTGCCAGATTAGAATTACCACTTGTAGGACCTCCAGAAATCATCCCCACATAACCAGCAGGAGGACCTCGGGCGGGAGCTTTCCCTTTTGCTGGATCTCGCTGGGGCGAAGCTAATTCTCCCCTCTTGTTGGGAGGGGATAAGGACTGAACATGCTTCCTCGCTCCCTTCTTGATAGATCGGCCTTTCCTTAGGGAACGTACGCAGCCAAGAGAGGGCGGTGACTGGTCTCGTCGGGAGGATTCAACTTCTCTTTTCCAGTAGGGTTTTTTCTTCCCCTGCCCTTGAGCTTTCCTCCTGGCTATGTTCTTCAAGGTGTAATATTCTTCTGTGGAGTGCATTGTATTGCGATGATATTCACAATACTTTTCAGGCTTTGGCGTTGCTTTAGTGTCCACCGTCTCTACTTTTTTGACACGGTCACTCCAGTGATTTTTACCGACCTTCGACTCAGGATTTTTGGTTGGCGCTGGTGGTTCTCGCCTCTCAGAATGTGGTGGGGGTAAATTGGTTGAACTGCCAGCTTCTTTTCGGCGAGCATGCTGTACTTCCTCCAAATTGACGTGCCTGACCGATTGGCCCAGTAAGTCATCGTAGCTGAAAGGAGGATCCATCACCAATGATCTGAAAAAAATCACTTTCTACCAGTCCCTGAGTGAAGGCGTTGACTAGGATCTCAGATGTAGCCACTGGTATGTCTTGTGCCATGCGATTGAACCGCTGAATATATTCTTTGAGTGACTCTTTATTCCTCTATTTAAGGGTGAATAAATTGTATACCATCTTCTGATGTCGACGGTTGCTGGCGAAGTGGTGGAGGAAAGCAGTCTTAAACTCCTCAAAGGAGTGGATGGAGCCCGGTGAGAGCCTGTTGAACCATCTTTGAGCGGCTCTTGCCAAGGTGTTCAGAAATACCTTGCATTTAATCCCATCATTATATTCATGCATCTGTGCGACATTCTCGTATCTACTCATATGGTCTTCTGGATCTGCCTTCCCATCATATTCGCTTATTTTAGGTCCTCGCCAATGTTTGGGTAGGGGATATATCAAGATGATGTTTGTGCCAGCGTCGTCTTCACAAGATCATACTTCTCATGTACCTCCTCTCTACGAGAGGCGCTGGATGCAGTAGTATTGATAGGTTCCCTAGGAATGAGACCGGGTGCTAATCCTTTCACCGGTGCTCCTGGAGGTGAAATAGAGGGTCGACGAATGAAGGAAGCAGCAACCCTAGAGGTCCCTAAAGGAATCATCGGATCTTTAGGGCGGTTCATCTCCATTACTTGTCTCTGTTGATCCAATGCCTTATTGACAGCGTTAGCAATCAGGGCCTCTAACTCCTCCTTAGTTAGGGTAATCGGCTGTCCAGTAGAATCTGCCATCTCAATGTTCTCTCTGGCGATTATATAGTATTTTCCCACAGACGGCGCCAAATTTGTTCTAGAGAGAAACTAGTTGGATGGTCGGATACGACGAGGTAGCTGATTACGATGCTGACCGAGAAGGGGAGGATGGGCCCTGCAAGATTAACACGAGCGTTAAAGAACACACCGGAAAAGATTCCGACGGATGTCCCTCCGACGCTCAAGTCAGAAAGAGAAAGAGAATTAGTGTTTGCGGAATTTAGAGAAGGCAGAAGAAGAGAGCCCCCCCTTTTTACTCATCGTTCATGGTGTCTTATATATCCCTTCCTTCATGACATCGAGGGTTTTTAGGGTTTACAACCGTTCCTGCATTCACGAAAAATCTTACCTTTTCTCCTATTATTTTCCTAATTATTGATCAATTATTCTAATTTAGGCGAAGTCTTCCCATCAAGACTAGACACAGTTCTAATTAAACAGGATAATTTTCCATAAATGCTAGACGAGTTTTCCTTAAATATCGCTATAGATATTGACAATTATTCTGCTGAAATCCCCGGGGAAATTGGGTGACTTTTACCTAAAACAACCCCTTGAAATCTTTCCTTAAGAAAGATTCTCAAATATATATGCCCGAGGTGGACCTCGGGTACCATTTACCCGAGTAAGTGCTCGGGTATCATTCTCCCGAGCTAGCTCTCGGGCGCATTTACCCGAGTAGACGCTCGGGTAGTACTTTCCCGAGCTGGACCTCGAGTCCTACTTTCCCGGGCTAGCATGTGAGTTCTGCCCTACAGGGCTAGACCTCGGGCACTCTTTCCCTATGGTGGACCCCAGGAGCCTTTGGCCGATGTCATCTTTTCCTATCCGAGCTGGTAGCCACGTCACTTTTTATATTCTTCGTCTTCCTTATCACCCGGATCAATATCCAAACGTGATTTAATTTTAAATAAATTGTATAATATAAAAATGCAGGAAGAAGAGTCAGCAAGCCAACTTCGCACTCGCATCCAAGATCTCCTCAATGATCTCCACGCAATAGGACAAAAGATGGAGAATCGCAATGTCATTAGGTATGCCTTAAACACATTTTCGGGGACCTAGTGGGCATCGTTGGCAGATGCTTACAAAGTCTCTAAGGATCTTTCCTTAATTAGATTAGATGAGTTAATTTCTAAGTTTGAACTGCATGAACAAAATAATGATACTCCGGTCGAGAAAGGTATTGTGTTACTTGTATGAAAGCTCACAAACAAGAAGGTGAAGCCCAAGTACCAAGCCGAACCCAAACTCGAAGACAAATCAGATTCTGAAGATGTAGACGAGATCATCGCCAAACCAGTTAACCTAGTTCGAAAAATACTTAAGAAGAAAAAAATGATCCAACCTAAGAGTAAGCAACCGGGTTTGAATCAAACCATGAAGGCTAAATCAGAAGTAACCTGCTACGGGTTGAACTAGAAGGGCCACTATAAGCCTGAATATCCAAACCTAAGGAAAAGAAGAAGGAATGTCCTGAAAGCAACATGGTTTGAGTCTTCTGACGAATCGGACAAGGAAAAACAAGTAAGTTTTCTGGCATTATTAGTACAAGCACAAGTCACCGAGATTGAGTCTGAGAGAGAATCGAGAACTGAGACCAAGAGTGAATCGGAAGACAAGACCGAACAAAGCCATGGATCTGTATCTCTTTCCGAAGGGCCAAACAATTGTTTGATATTAGTAAATTATTTGATATGTAAATTAGCTAAGTCTAATATCCGAGTCAAGTCGCTCCAAAAGGAGGTAATAACCCTTAAGGAGGAGACTATCCCTAATTCTTTAACTGACCAAGTTCATGATGGAATCTCAACTCAAGTCCAACAACTTTAGGAAGAGAATTCCAACTTGAAAAGTCAAGTCAAAGAACTTAAGGATTCGTCGGAATGGTTCACCGTGGGTTCCAAGAATCTTGATTTGATTCTTGTAAAACAAAGATCTGTATACAATCGATCAAGACTAGGATACAAAGACTAAATAAAAATTTAAATCCAATCTGTCTTTAGTCAATCGAACAAATGAAAAACTAGTCCAAGCATGGGCCCTAAGTCTATCTTGACTAGACCTTATCGAGACTATGATACCGGGGGAGCCAATAGAAAGACCATCTTTATGTTATATAGATTTGTTTGATGCTTGATTTACTGCTTTCCTTATTACTACCTAGAATAGGATGGTTAAATAAGGACTTAGGCTTGATTGACACTTGATTAGTTAGATCAAGGATTCCCAGAAAGAAAAATAAATATTCAAATTTCTTTAAAAGACTTTGTATAGAAGTGGTTGTTACTTCAATACCCAAGAAGACGTAGTACCTCGCCACAGCCAAAAAGCCAATTATCAAAATGGATGTTTACTTGACTACCTGTTAAATCTTAGTCCAACTCAAATATAAATCAATCCTTAGATTTTAATCTAAATTGAATATAAAATTAACTATCTCACAAAACTCTTAAGGTTTCCTGATTGAAAATCTAGAAAAGGATGAGATGGATTTAGATTAAATTGAGAATTAGCCTAACCCAAACCTAAACTAATTAAACCCTGATCAAGTTCAATTTAAAATCAGATCAAACTCAATTTAAATATGATCAAACTCAATTTAAATTAGATCAAACTTAAATTAAAACCAGATCAAATATGAATCAAAATCAGATCAAACTCAAAATCAGATCAAAATCAAATCAAAATCAGATCAAATTCAAAATTAGATCAAACTCAAATCAAAATCTGATCAAACTTAAATCAAATCAAAATCAATCAAAATCTGATCAAACTCAAATTAGATCAAAATCAAACTAGATCAAACTCGACTCAAAATTTGATCAAATTCAAACCAAATCAAACTCGACTCAAAATCAGATCAAACTCGAATCAAAACTAGATCAAACTTGAATCAAAATTAGATCAGATCATATCAAACTCAAAATCAGATCAAAATTAAATCAAAATCTGATCAAACTCAATCAAAATCAGACCAAACCAGATCAAACTCAAAATTAAAATTAGATTAAACTCAATCAAATCAGATCAAACACAATCAAAATTTGATAAAACTTAAATAGATCAAACTCAATCAAAATCAAATCAAAATTAGATCAAATTCCAATTTGATCAAACTAAATTCAAATTAAATCAAGCTCAATTCAAATCTGAGCAAACTAAAATCAAATATTGATTAAGATCAATTTAAATCTAATGAAATTTAAATAAATTGATCAAATTCAAATTAAGTTATTTTTCAGATATTAATAGATTTAAGATTAAAAATTTAAACTTAAAAGTTAAGATTAACTTAACTCTATCTCACATAAACTCATAAGGATTAACATATTTGATAACATAGAATGGGTGAGATGGAAAATGATGAGATAAAAACTTTATGTCTTTTAAGGATAATCGATGAAGTATATTTTAAATATTATTTTCAAAGTTAATTACCTTATTTTTTACATGCTTGGACTTATGATTCAATAAGTGTTCGATCTTTTATTATTTAATTTCTTTAATGTTTTCATAATTTCCCCACATTTGAATTTTTTTCAAAATTATAAAAGATAATTAAACACCTACTTTATCACTAATTTTTTTTACTAAATATTTTTTTAGGAGATAAGCTTTCAAAAAGTTGTTTTGTCATATTTTCAAAAGTTAAAGTAGTACTTTGCAAAAAAGTTCTTTTAAAAAAAAAGTTCCCCTCAAAAATGTTTTTCAATATTTTTTAAACAAGTATTATTGGTGAAGAAAGTTCAAAAACTCTTTCAAAATCTTTTTAAAATTTCTTCAAATTTTAGGGGAATATATTCATATTCTATCTTTTGAAAAATTTATACTTGAAAGATTTTTACTCAAAATTATTTTTTAATATTCAAGTTAAAGAATTCTATTTTGAAATATTAATAAAAATGATCAGTTAATAGGGAGGAAATATTTTTCTAAAAAATATCAACTTATTTTTTATATATGGCAAAGGGGGAGAAAAATAAAGTTAAAAGTTAAGTATTTTTTCGAAAGTAGGTTTTAAAAGTTAAATGTTTTGTAAAGTTTTTTTTCCAAATTAAAATGTCACTTTTAGGGGGAGCTTAAAGACAACATAGTTTCGAATTTCAGAAACCTAAACTTTGCATTTTAACTTGTGAAAATTTTAAACTTGTTGAAACCTTATTTTTATACTTTACTTAACTTTGAACCATGTTGTCATAATCAAAAAGGGGAAGATTGTTGGTGCAGGGTGTACCGATGATCGAGCCTAAGTTTTGATAATGGCAAAGGGTTCAAAGTTAAGGTTTATTATTGTTCTAACAAACTGAACTAAGTGTGCAGGAAAATTCTATGTGATCTTAGGCAAGTGGAAAATGTTAGGGGGAGGTAACCTAGGTTGTGGAAAGCCCTAGTTGTGGCTAGGTAAGGAATACTTGGTAGGTTGAGGACATCAGGTAGGAAATCCTACTGATCGGGGATTAGACATAGGTGAAAATCCTAGAGGTCGCGAACACCAGGTAAAAGACTGGACGGGTCGGGGATCGGACGTCCAACGAAAAGTCCTGAGGTCAAAGATGCTGGGCAAAATTTTAAACGGTCTAGAAGATCGAGTGGCAAAAGGTAAACTCTTCTAAGAGGAGTAGGTGAGGATGCGTTCCCCGTTGATGGAACAGTAGCATTGGTCTGACCTAGGGTTTTGGTTGAAATCTAAAAATCAGGACTGGACAGTCTCTTAACTGTCAAATACTTTATTAATCATATTTTATTGTACTAACTTTGTTTTGTAAGGTATATTTGGTATTTGGACTGATATGCCTTTTAGGAAGTGAAATGGACAAAGAATAACTTGGATGGACAATGTTCGAGGTGCCTCTGGGACTGTTGGAGGCGTCTTGGCTGCCATGGCCAAAGGCCCGCGCGGAGAGGCATGGAGGCGCCTTCCATGCAGCTGAAGGGGCCTTGTAGCAGGGAGCGAAGGTGACTTGGAGTACCTTGAAAGCGCCTTCAGAAGGATAAAATTCGCAATAAATAGAGTTTATCATGATTGAGGCTGCGGGGATAAAGTTTACACTTGGAGGGGTCTTGGAGGGTGTTGAAGGTGCCTTCAACACCTTATAAAAGGAGCCTTCGAGCAACACATCAAGTTCAACTAATTCTTACACTTTTACTCTTGTGTGCCGCTTCAAAGATGATTCTAGGACTCCACAACACGATTCCGACGACCGAAAGCACTACACTTCAAATTCTAAGTCATCGGTATAATTTTATTTTTAGCACTTAAACTATTATTCCATTGTACTCATATTTTGTGATTGTATTATTCGGAATTGATAGTGAATTCTCTAAAGTAAACACTCAAAGAGTGTAGACCTTGGAGTATGAGTCGTCACAAGCTCCGAACCAAGTAAAACTAATTATGTTCTTGTGTTTCTCTTTTCTTTTTCATTCTCTTCTCTCGCTTAACTTATTTTTCTGCTATGCTTTAAATCGATCATTTTACGAAATACATGAAAAAGCCACGAGCGCTATTCACTCCCCCTCCCCTCTAGCACTTTTGATCCTACACTTCGTGTTTCTAGTTGTTTCCCCTATGAGGTTAGAGATCTTTTTATGCTCACATTGAGGTGTAGAACTAGTAAGTTTACGAATTTCTCATAGGGGTTATTTTTATTCTCTATTTTTTGTCGTTTATAATCATGCATTACTTTGCCAACATATTTGGGTACACGATCATGTCCACGTACATGTCTACGTTCATGGCCATACTTATGAAAGGATCAAGTTTGTGTTATCTTCATGCTATTGTTTATGTTTATTCACATGTGCATGTTTAAAAACTTGTTAAAGTTTATGTTCATGTTTGTGTTTAAATACATGTTTATGTTTAAATACATGTTTATGTGTAGGTTTAAATGCATGTTTGTGTTTAGGTTTAAATACATGTTTAGGTTTTGTTCATGTTTATGTTAATTACATGTTCATATTTAGATATTTGTTCAAGTTTATGTTCATGTTTATGTTGAAATACATGTTTATGTGTAAGTTTAATTGCATGGTTGTGTTTAGGTTTAAATACACGTTCATGCTTAAATACATGTTTAGGTTTTGTTCATGTTTATGTTAATTACATGTTCATGTTTAGATACTTGTTTATGTTCACGTTTAAAGGCAAGTTTGTGTTTAGGTTTAAAGACATGTTTATGTTTAAATGCATGTTCATGTTCACATTTAGATACATGTTTATGTGTAGGGTTAAATACATGATTATGTTTATGTTTAAACACATGTTTATGTTTAAACACATGTTTGTGTTCACATTTGAATACATGTTTATGTTTATGTTTATGTTTATGTTTAAATACATTTTTAAGTTTATGATATAGGTTTAAACACATGTTAGGTTTATGTTTAAATGCTTGTTTATGTTTACGATATGTGCATGTGCATGATTATGTTCATGATTAGGTAGGGCTCAGGTTTATGTTTATATGCATGCCTATGTTCACGCTCAAGTAGTAATCCTATTCATGTTTAGGTGCATGCATATGTTCATGCTTACGATTTTGTTCATGATGGAGTAGTGATCCTATTTATGTTTAGGTATATGCAGATATTTATGTTCATGTTTATGTTAATGCATAGGTCGTGATCATGTTATTGTTTAAGTACATGCTTATGTTCATGCTTATATGGTAGTCGTATGACTAAATACCTAATCTTGTTCATGTATGTAATTATGATCAAAATCATGCTTATGCGGGGATCATGTTTGACATTGTGTACATGTTTATATATGTTTATGCTTATACATACAAAATGACCAAATTTATGTTTAGATGCATGTTTACAGTTATGTCCATGTTCATGTATTGATCATGTTTCCATTTAAGAACATGTTTATACTTATGTTCTATGTTTGTGTAATGATTGTATATATGCATTCATGTGCAATTAGTGTGACCCGGGGACCTACGCCCGGGCCACTTACCAAGTTATGATCCAGGGACCCAAGCCCGGAGAGCCTACCAAGTTATGATCCGGGACCTAAACCCGGGGAGCTTACCAAGTTATGATCAGGGGACCTAAGCCCGGAGAGCTTACCAAGTTATGATTCAGGGAGCTAAGCCTGATGAGGTTACCAAGCATGAATCCAGGGACCTAAGTCAAGGATGCTTACCTAAGAAATCAATTAACTTCATGAATGGGACGGTGATATGATCTGGGGACCCACGCCCGGGGAGCACAACAAATCATAAAGGCTCATGACTATGCATATGTTCATGTATAGGGTTATGTTATGTATGCTCATGCTTATGTATATGCTTTGATGTTCATGCACATGTTTAAGCTCATAAATATGTTTATGTTTGTGCTTACGTATGCCTATGCTCATTGTATATTCAAACGCGTTTATGATATGTCTATGTAAGCTTAAGCTCATTACTATGCTCTCATGTACCCACTTAGGTAAATGTCCATGCATGTCATACGTCTACATGCTTAGAATGCATATGTGAGGAAAAATATTTTACTATGAAAGGAGGTCTAGCTAGATAGGTTTTTCCTTTAGGGAAGCATGGATAGAGAAACTAATTAATGCATGTATGGTTTTGAATGTGCTAAGTCTCTCGACTCATAAATTTTAACTATTTTAGGTAATGAGACGAGTGGAGAAGGAGATGTTGATAGGTAAGTAAGCTCAGGACCAAGGGAAGTACAACCAAAAGACCTCGAGTTTGACTTTCGCATTAGTTAGATATTTCCTTCATTGAATAAATTCTGGAACTATATGACTAGAACTTGATATTGCTAGTAGTTTTATGAACTATTGAAGTGCATTTATGAATTCAAAAAAAAAAAATTGGGGCGTTACAGTACTGCTCTAGGGGGTATTCATATTGTTCAATCTGTATATTATCAGCTAAGAATACTTGTATATCTATATTGCATTGTAATTCCTCTATAATCCGGATACAATGCTCTTCCTCGTCACTGATAACGCGCCCGCGTGTCGTGCCACGAACGCGTATCAAATTATAAATTTATAATAGACCGAATCTCTCTACACTAAAATAGTATAGGGATAACTCGGGTCGTCTCCCAACGAATGAAACGATAGGATGATATGCTTAGGATTGATTTATTGCTTAGGGGTTTTTCACATAAAAATGGGGGGTTTTGCATGGATAAAATCTAATCTAAAGCATGAAATAAAATCTAACACTAAAATAACATGAAATAAGCTGATCTAACATGAAATAAACTCTAAAACATGAATTAAAAGCTAACGAACAGATTTAAAGTAACTAAAACAGAATTTGAAAACCTAACTAACAACTCATCCAACAAAACCAATACAAATCCAATCCTTTGCGCCGTCACACGCAAATTAACCCAAGACCGCT
>JBAMIE010193399.1:0-11780 GCA_037177295.1 Kaempferia parviflora | reverse complement strand
ATCGGCAATGGGACATGGGGACACAGGAAATCTGGGACAGAGGATCTGATTTGGTCCAATAAACCCTAAGCCTATCGTTAAAATCTTTATAAATATATCATAATTAAAAATTAAATTATAGATAACTTAGTGATAATTTAATACACTTCCACTGCACCATAACTAATTGAATAATAACTTGACGCTCTTCTGTACCATAATTAATTGAATAATAACTAAACGTTCTTCCACTGAATAATAACATGACGCTTTTCCACTACACCATAACCTGGGCTCTTCTTACTCTAGTGTGGTAAAAGATGATTCGTTCGTTCTCAGCGGCCAGTGCCAGTGCCAGCGCCAGCGCCCCCGACAACTGTCCCTAGATATAAACGAAAAAGCTTATCACATAATTATTACTACTTTGAAATAGCTGTTAATCATCTCCCCCCACAACCTCTCAGCCTCTCACCACCACCACCATCACCACCACTCCCATTCATTGGCTTCCTTCTCTTCTTCCATATCACCTTGAAGCACACTTGATTCTTAATTCCTGCAGAGAGTTCCAACCATGATAACATGGCAAAGTTCCGAGCAAGCATGACCTCCTCCATGGTGGTGAAACCCGCCATTTTTGCATTCCTTCTCCAACTGATCGCTGCCGTAGTACCGGCAGACCGGCCGCTCACTCCGCGACTACTCCTCGAAAGAGACGCGCTGTTGGCCTTCAAGAGCGGACTAACTGATCCACAAGGGGCACTGACAAACTGGAATCGCACCACTCATGTTTGTGACTTTCTCAATGTTCAATGCGATCCTTCACGTCTCTACGTGATGCGTCTGGTCCTTAACCGCACACAGATCGTCGGCCCTCTATCGCCGGCCCTCACCAACCTCACCGGACTTACCCGTCTAGACTTGTATGATAATCACCTCACCGGGAACATACCCAATGAATTTTCCAGCTGGAGGAGTCTCCGTTACCTCGAGTTGTCATTCAACCACTTGAACGGTACGATTCCTCCTTCCCTCGGCTACATATCTTCCCTTGTTTATCTATCCCTCTCACACAATCAGTTAAGAGGCGAGATTCCGCAATCTTTCTTCCATAATCTCAGTCTGATCGAATGCATAGATCTCTCTGACAATGCTCTGTTTGGCCAAATTCCGTCGGGTAGTGAAGTTGCTCTTCGAAATCTGTCCATCTTCAATCTGTATTTGAATCACTTGTCCGGAGCTCTGCCAAAATGGCTATCGAATTCATCCCAATTGACTTGGCTGGACGTCGAAAACAACCATCTTTCCGGTGAACTGCCCACCGGAATGATACCGCACTGGAGCCACCTTGAATCCCTTCACCTGTCTGATAATGATCTAACAAGCCACGACCACAACACCAACCTCGAGCCCTTCTTCATTGCTCTCTCCAACTGTTCGAGTCTAAATGAGCTTGAAATGGGAAGACTCGGTGTCGGTGGATCGCTGCCGACTACTACTACCCTGCTGAATTTGTCAGTTCTCAATCTCGAAGGCAATATGATCTCCGGAGGAATCCCTTCCGGTATCTCAAACCTTTCTAGCTTGACCCTGCTGAATTTGTCTGGAAACATTCTCAGGGGCTCGATCCCGAGGGAAGTTTTTCGATTATCCGAGCTGGAGAGGCTGTTCATTTCGAGCAATTCTTTATCGAGTTCGATCCCGGTGGAGATCTCCAATGCTACCTCACTCGGCTTGGTTGATTTATCAGGAAACTTGTTGTCTGGTGCAATTCCAACGAGCATAGGCAACCTTTCACAACTGTCGTATTTGTATCTGCATAGCAACCGGTTTTCGGGATCGATCCCTTTGAGTCTTGGCAACTGCAGGAGGTTGATGGAACTAGACTTGTCGCATAACCGATTGACAGGGACGATCCCCCGGGAAATTTCAGGAATTCTGAAGATATTTTTGAACCTCTCCAACAACTTTCTGCATGGAGCTCTTCCATGGGAGCTCAGCAAGATGGCGCAAGTCCAAGAGATTGATCTGTCCGTTAACAATCTCACTGGCAGCATCATCTCTCAGCTCTCAGATTGCTATGAACTCAGGCTCCTTGATCTATCAAACAACGATCTCACAGGGCAGCTCCCGCCAAAACTTGGTGATCTTCGGAACCTCGAAACACTTGATGTTTCTTGCAACAAATTGGATGGGGAGATTCCCCTCACACTCAACAAGTGCAAAAGCTTAACCTTGCTAGACCTTTCTAACAATGATTTCAATGGCTCAGTACCGACCGGAGGGGTCTTCACCAACCTCTCCTACCATGGGAACCGACGCCTCTGCGGGCCACTTAATCGAAAGGCCTGTCGGAGGAGGAGGTCTAGCTCTCGGAAGCTCTTAGCCATCATTGCCGTCGGTGCTTCAGTGTTTGCATTTGTAGTGACAATATGCTGTGTGAAGCTAATAAGAAAGGTCAGGCATTTGAGTATCAGAGGTGCAGGGAATGGCAGTTCGTCGCCGGTTGTCAGGTCTAACTATCCTCGAATCAGCCACCGCGAACTAGTGGCGGCGACAGAAGATTTCGATCTCAGAAGGCTGATTGGATCAGGTAGCTACGGGAGGGTCTATAGAGGTGTCCTCAGAGATGGCACCAATGTTGCAGTGAAAGTGTTGAACCTCCAAACCGGAAATTCGACCAAGAGTTTCTACAGGGAATGCCAAGTGCTGAAGAGAATTAGGCACAGGAACTTGATGAGGATCATAACAGCATGCAGCCATCCGGATTTCAAGGCTCTAGTGCTGCCATTCATGGCAAATGGCAGCCTTGAGAGTCACCTACACGAGGATTCTTGCCGTCTGAGCTTGGCACAGAGGGTGAGCATTTGTAGTGACATTGCAGAAGGGATGGCCTACTTGCACCACCACTCGCCGGTGAAGGTCATCCACTGCGATCTGAAGCCCAGCAATGTGCTTCTCAACGATGAGATGACAGCTTTGGTCTCCGATTTCGGTATTTCAAGATTGGTCACGACTGTGGGAGTCGGAAACACAGTCGAAAACATGGGGAATTCTACTGTTAACATGCTTTATGGATCCATTGGATACATAGCACCAGGTACTAGTGTTCCATTCTATCTGTTTTCTCTTGATACAAAGCATTATGAGGCATGAAGTCTATGCTCATGGATCTTTCATTATTGTCATTATGCTCATGTTATGTATCAATTACTGAACATTACCTATGTTCCATAACATTGAAAGAAGATAACAACAAAGAAGAAAATACATTGATCCATAGGGTTTTAGACTTCTTGAACTAATTCTCTGTCTCTATTGCTTCTTAAATTGTGAGCTAGTATTTTCGTGGCACGGAGAAAAAGAAATTGAATAGCTGTTAAAACTTCTTTTGATAGAAATGTTTCAGAAACTAACAAGTTAGTTTTAGGTAGTTGCACTTGAACATATTGTTTAGACTAACTTTTGATTGCATACTATTGTCTGTTTATATAGAATATGGCTATGGATCGAATCCATCCACAAAGGGCGATGTCTATAGCTTTGGTGTTCTAGTCCTTGAAGTGGTGACCCGAAAAAGGCCTACCGATGAAATGTTCGGAGAAGGAGTGAGCTTGCACAAGTGGGCGAAGAGCCATTACCATGGCCGAGCGGCAATGATCATAGATTCCCAATTAGCAAGTGAAGTGAGGCACCAGGCAACTGAATTGAGGAAAATTTGGGATGTTGGAATTTCTGAGATGCTAGAGTTGGGTCTGCTCTGCACGCAGGAGAGTGCCTCATCCAGACCCACAATGATGGATGTTGCCGATGACTTGGACCGGTTGAAGAGATATCTCGCAGGCGACATGACTGCCACCTTTGCTTCCTCCCTCGGTATGTCATCCTCCACCTTCGGAGAGACAAGCCAATCAAACTTCGGCGACTAGTTCATGAAACTCTTATCACTGATTTTCCTATAAGAGAACCAATCTTTTACATCAGATGGATAAATGATCGAAACATTAGTGAGAGTAAACTTTATCAGTTACTGTTGCATAAAAAGAAGAAAGAGATGGGCCACTAGCAGAAGTGCCCAAGCCATTAATACAAGTCTCTTTATCAAGTGGATGGAAGCCAGAACCTTTTCTTTTCATTTCTTTCCCTTTTGATTCGAATGAGTGGAAGGTGACAAAATGAAGCTTGTTCTTCTGAGGCCAAGGAGCACCCTGAGCTGCACACTGAAGAATGGTGGCCTGATATTGAGCTGAAAACTTGGTTCTAACCAATGCCACTAGATAGTGCTTGGCTTTGTGATGAGCCAGGTTCTTTGTCAATGCACCAATTCAAATGGTGGTGGTGTTTTTTTTTTTCTGTTTGGTTGGTCAAATGTTATGGAATAGCACATTCTCTTGTCTGGTATTGATTTCATAAGTGCAATCTCAATAGGTCAAATAAGTACCATCTATTTATGTTTCCAGTGACACAATGATCTTTATCTGGAAATGAATGAAGGAAGATGACACCTTATCGACAATTTTTAAGGCCCTTACTAGTTGTGCTGGTTGACACCTTCAAAACGAGCAACACGGAAACGAATGAGGAAAGATGACAACTTCATGAAAACAAAATTTAGAACTCCAGAAACACCAGAAACACCAAAATGGTAGCCACTGTATCATCAATTGCAATCCATGGAGGTGAAAGTTTAAGTGCCATGGTACCAAACAGCTCATGTCAGGTTAGATTGCATGCCAAGGCTGTTCAAACAAAGCCAGAGGAGTTGAGTAATTCAACCGTATACAACTCGCAACACTCGAATAGAAATCCAACCATGTCTGAGCTAACAATCCGGTTTGAGTCTCCAATCTGTTCTTGAGCCGCCAAATCGCCAATCTCTAATGTATCTCTTGTAATATTTATGCAAGTCTAGTGAACATTTCTCTCCACTCTACTTATTTTATTTATACAAGGCATCATAGCACTATGTCCTAATTGAGCCTTACAATTCACTAACTTGGGTTAAAATATTTTAGACTAACTATTTCAACATGTCAATTCTCTTACAATTGATACTGGTACAGAAGGAAATTATATCCTAAGCATGGATGAGTGTAAATAATTGTCAGCTAAGCCATCATTGAGTCTCACATAATTGAGTAGTGGTGCATGATTTTAGATCGAGTGGTGTCTCATTAAATGAAGAAGATTGTGAATGCTAAACTGTTAGAAATATTTTAATTAAATGCCGATCCCAAGTCTAAATTAAAAGAATGCTCTATATATAGATCCATTACACCTCTGAATGGCGTAAGTTGTACAAGTGTTCATTGAATCAATACTGAAAGAATCCTTTGATGGGAGCCTTCCAGTTGATGATTGTTTAAACTCAAGCAGAAGACTAGATGATCCTGGCTTGCGTGCAACGCATAAACCATATTAACTCTACATAATCTACATATGATACAGGAGTGAACTAAATGGGACTACATTATGTTAGTTTTAATTATTTATTTACAAAGCGAGTCACAAGAAACCAGATCCTTCTTCATGAACGTCTGTTCTGCCTTCATTGTCTGTAGACTTCTTGGTCCCGAGTTTTAGACCAGCCTGAGCATGGAGTTCTGCTAATTCCCTCACCTGAGATAGAATGGGTATCGGTATTGGTACTGAAGTATATTTCCGAGCGTTCCTTTCCTGCAAGAAATGAAAGGTGAAATGATCAGGAGTTACTTTCCCTTATATTATGTTGCAAATTCAGTCACCTTTGGTTCCTCCATGGAACGACTACATTGCATGTGTCAATCTGCTAACAGATACCATGATAAAGCAATTTGGATACTCACCCCTTTTTCAATTGAGCACTGTGATAAGCTAGCTCTTAGTAGGTTCCTCCATTTGTCCTTGAAAAAGATAAGAACAGCAGCAAATAGGTTTACTAACAAAATTGCAGAAAATATTTTGTTTTGAAAGAATTCTTGGGTCTGAGGAACATCTGAAATAACTTACTTTAAGGTCAACAGGGGTCCTATAAGAATACGAGGCAAATGCAAGTCTTCTAATCTCAGACCATCTTCCAGCACCATATTTAGCCACTCCATCAACTAGCTTCTGGACCTCACACAGAGTCCAAGCCCTGTGATGCTTCCTCCTTTCACTAGACTTCGGCTCTGCTGGCTGCGTGTTAGTATTAACAGGAAAAGAGTTGCCATGGTCATCTAAATTTCCATGCTCTACATCCGTCTTTTCTTCACAATTGAATGTGCCATTATCCACTTTCATGCCTTCCTCAGCAATGGAACTCTGGCATTGCACAATGAATAAACCTTATTCATTAAATAAGGACATGATGTTGAGGTGTATATGTTGAGACCAATAGAAGATGCCCAGGACAAGTGTAGAATGAAATGAGAAAATTCTACTACATTTTCATAGTGTAGATGGGTATGTGGCAAAAGGCGAATACGCTCGCCCCCGCTAACCCGTCTCAGGGCAACACAGAGGAGGTAAATCACGGATGGGTACTAGCCATAAGCGCAAATGGTCAAGACATGGGGGAGGTATATACTCGGGCGCGCCGAGATTCGACCTCTAGACCTCATGTAGCAAGCTCCCAGGCCTTAACCATCGCACCGCCCCGAGGGGACTAAGGGCAAGGATAATATCCTTCTAAATCTACAGCTGTCTTTTATGGTGTTAAAATGTGAAAGGGTTTACATGTCTCGACAGGAATACGAGAAAAATCAATAATGTACCTGGACTGCAACAGAACTAATTTCCCTTGTCCCACTCCCACTCCCACTCCCACTCCCACTCTCTTCTTGAACAGGAGTCATAGTAGATGTTTCTACCGTGGGACAAAGACCACTGGACTGGTACTTCTGCAAATAGATATACATTGAAAGGGTTATTTTTAGATTTAAAAAAACAAGCAGTAAACCCTATGACGGTAATGCAACTATGTTAAAACAGCATATTCTCACTGAAATATTAAATATTGTACTTTACTCAAATGTCAGCTTGGTGCCATTCTGAAATGTGATAGTGCAGTATAGTGAAACAAATAGGCTAAGCACATGTGGGATTAAGCAATGGCAGTCATCTTAGTTTTTAGTAGTTAAACCTCCAAGCCAACAATTAAGACACAAAATGAGCCAAATCCATTTATGGTTGACTGAAGGTTTGACATTTACACAAATATCAAAAAAGAGAAATTCATGTTATCTAATAAACCAAGTTTTCAGTTGTTCAGGACTCGCAAACAATAGATTTTTTTTCTTAAAACAAGGTCCTATGCTGAAAGGTTACAAAGAAGTTGCAAAAAAAACAAGTGTTGGTGCCCTAGTGTTGATGTCCTACACAGGTATGTAGGGGCAGACGAAAGTTTTAATATTTGAGGTTCTATGCATAACCAAAAACAAGCATGGCATTTCACATGATTTAGGACCTTCTCCTGTATGAAGATTCACACATTCAATGTGTATATATCACAAATTTTGAGCCTACTCAACATGTAACAAGTAGCAATGTTAGCTTCTAGGACCTAACTATGAATAGGTTAATAAGAGTTTGCAAGACACTCGCAAGCAAAGAAACATGATCTGGGATTTTGAAATTGATGGCTAAGCACTGTGTTATTTATTGCCAAGCGTTCAAAACTTTAGATACCTTATGTAGGTGTAAATTTATTTCTATGCATTTTTCTATTCATTATGTGGGGGAGTAAACTAACTTTTATAAATTTTTTATTTGGGTCAAATTCTCAAAAAATATTTGAATTATATTCATATGGACAGGATTCATGTTAAATATTTTTGAATAATGACTTCTAATGCGTTCACCATTATATTGCACACATCGCCTATATATGTTTGTAACAGGCAAAAACTCTGTCTGATATGCCTCTTACCAATCAAACTATAATAACGCGCTCACAGTGCAAAAGATTAAAAAAAAATTTAACTCAATTATTGCAAACAAAATTCCACCAAGAAATATTTTATCTTCTATGGTAGTTTTCAAACTGGAAATGCAAGTTTTTTTCCATTAGTTACATTTATCATAAACATTTAAATGTAGAGAATGAGTCTCACACATCTTAATAAGAAACAAGGTTCAAAGCTAAATGAACCATCACTGATTACTCATACACTCATAGTTAGGAGATGAGAACTGAGGAAATTGAAAAGAAAAGATGAAGGTCCTGATCTTTAGGAGCACAGCTGACATAGTCAAAAGCCGACCTCCAAGATATTCATGTCATTTGGGATTCAAACCCTCTTATTCCACTTAGTGTTTTACCACTGCACCACACCCGTGGGGGCATGGAGAAACTAACTTATTCTGAGTAACTTTGGTGGCCTAAATTTCTAATGGTATTGATGCAGCACCATAATCAAGTCGTCAAACCACACAGAAAACTTAGACAAAATTGATGAAGAGATCTCACTAATCAAAATATTACTGACAACTACTCTTGTAAAGTCAATATTAACTAAAGTAGGAAAGAAATGCCACTAATTAGAACCACAATAATCCTAATAATATTAACAAATAAAAAGAACTTCTTTGGAGCTAAAAGATATCCATTATTCTCTAAGTAAATTAAAATTATTCCTACCAAATTAAACTTAAATTAGGATAACTGCCAAAATTAATTAAAATTTTAAAATTCTAATTAAATTAATTCCTAGTTTGCATCATTAAGCCCTACAAAGGTAAACTCTTCATACAGATTGTGAGCATCTTCAATTAGGTAATCCTTTCCAATTTCAATGTGTAAGGATCAATAACAAATTCGTATATTGCATTGGTCAAAGTATATGTGAAATCCAAAGACAACCTGCATGTTCAGAGGGCTTCTGACACTGTATTTGAGAAACATTGGAAAACATTTCTACTATGCATTCTAATTTATCTAGAATGGACACTGGAGTAAATTTGTTGTTTTAAATTTTATTCACCAAAACAAAGAAAAAGTGTACAAACAAATAATGGTAAATTTTGTAGAAAAAAAAATGCACCCAGGCATGCTAATCTCAAATAGTTCCACTAATATGGGATGATGATGTCGGTGATCTGCACTATGTAGTAATCTGAATTAACTGCCTATATTTAGAAATCAATTTTTTTATGAGCATTAAGAAGTAACATTGGGACATCATAAAATTGAAGAATATAATTTTAACAAATAATTTACATACCGTAAAAACTGAGAAATCTTTTCTTGGTCTACATCTTCTGGCTCTAAGTACAAATGGAACCTGAAACTTGAATCCTGCAGGAGGTATATATCTTGCAGAAAATATTCTGTTAGGGAAATCAACATCACCAATAGCCCATGACAATTTTGAAGGGGAATAAACATGTTCTAGATTTTTTGAGCAAGAGTATGATTTAACAGCACATTCCATATCCTCATGCTCTGAGAGTTCTTCAATATACCGCTTTGTGGGCTTCCTCATCCGTTTGACAGCATGCTTCTCTATTTGATAATAATCATCTTTTGAATTATATTTTGAGGAAGATGTTTTCAGTCTCTTAGCAGACACTTGTTCATCTGAAATTGCACCTATCATACTAGATTCTAATTTTTTAGGACTGGCATTTATTTCATGGATGTCTAAAGAGGATCCAGATCCGGTCTGAGCTGGCTGTAGCTTTCTATTTTCTTCCTCGTTGAGAACTATTTTGTTGTCTTTGATAACAAAATCAGTATCTGGAACATGAGAGGAATTAGTTAACCCCATTGCTATCCGCCGTTTCAGCCATAACTTATCTTTCACAGAAGTCTGGCGCCCAAAGGTAGCTCTAAAAGCTTCCTGTAATTCTCTTATTGAGAAATTATGCAGGCGGATCTCTCCACTTAAAATAGAAAAATCAGGCAATGAGATAGTGCAAGACTTGGGAACAGATGATTTACTACTAGCTTCAACCTTATTTGTTGCCTTAGAACATCTTTGAGCAATTCCCACTTCAATAATATGGATGGTACTGAGTTCCAGAGAAGTTGGAATTCCTTCATTAGATGCATTCTCAAGCTGAAGCTTGTCAATACAAGATGAAAGGTTAGATCTCTCAGATATCTGATCCTCTACGACCATCCCCTTGGGAGAAGAATTAAGAGATTTGCCAGACATCTGTTCCTGTTGAATGTTTGTAAGATATCCTTTATATGATAGTACAGAGGAAAAATACACAACCGAAAAACATAAAAATGTAGTTCTGTAACATGTCCAACTTATCGAAAACACACATTGACTAGTCATGTAAAAATTGTGAATAGTTCTCGATCATAAAGTTCCTAAAACCCAAACTGAAGCTACTGTCTTTATGTCAATTCAAATTCTGATCGTTCCTGGATAACAATGAAACGATTAACATAAGTTACATTATTTTCAAACCAACTTCTGAGAAACATAGGAAGATAGAAGGCAATCAATCTGATTCAACTTTCACTTAATTATTCATTGAATTCACTAATGTTCCATATGCATTCTTACAAGTCTAAGAAACAATTGATTACATGTACAGTAAAAAATCAAAATTTATTTCCATGTTAAGATATCTGCAGAGCCAGAGGTAATGTATCTAAATATAGATGAGTATCTATAAACGTTTAAGCATAGATATACCCATGCATTGTAATTTGTAAGATTAAGAGTGGAAATTTTCAGAAACCATAATATCTGCATGAAAATCTCATCACCCAACAACTCAATGAAGCACAAAAGATCAAACCAAGTGATACTTTCAATTTCATTAATCTACGACAAAATAAAATGCAAAAGTAGTCAAACCAAGTGATACTTTCAATTTCATTAATCTACGAGAAAACAAAATGCAAAAGTGGTCTGTGTTATCATTTCATTCTGCATAGCAACAACAAATACACACCTCAATCCCAGCATGTGACTTTCTTGAATCATCAGCCTTCTCAGATTGAAGTAGATCTAAAACACATTGCCATTAGATAAACACTTCAATAATAAAAACTTCACATGCTGAGGAATGATAACTTGAGGCATTACGCAAGCAGACAGTGAATGTATTCCATAAACATATCAAATACTAAAAGCTGTAAGCCAAAATTCATTCAAACCAAACAACAAGTAAAACTTCAGCATCTGCAGAATGGTATCAATAAACTTTTGGTACCTCTGAGTTTGTAACTCAAATTGAGGGTGCATTTCATGAATTCCCAATCCTTGTAAATATATCACCTTATTCAAGTTCAATATATTTACATGTACTAGCCCAACAACGTGCTATGCTATACAATTTTTAAAAATATACGTTTATTTTTGTAGTTTGACCGAAATTATTATGTTTCCATTGATAGGATATCCTTCTTATATACAAAGATAAATCCCTTAAAATTATGGATGTGATAAGTATGAGGTAGTTACAATCCATCTAGGAAATATATTACAAAATAAATCCCTACAAAATAGGGATAAAATAATAAGTTGCCTAGTTTGAATTTCAACACTCCCCCTCAAGCTAGGGGGTAAATGCTCTCCAAACCCAAAATCAAGCTCAGTTCAGTGATGTTGGGTTGAATAATGCTTTTGAAGGCACATGGTGAAGCATGACTGATGAAATGTCTGTCAATTTTCACATGTTTGTTACAGTCATCAATTCTTGGCAATGGCAATGATTGATTATCACATAATTTGAATTGGCCTTTTGTTTTTAGCATGAGTTCCGTTAGAAGGCTACTTCCAAAAGGTGCCACCAGTTGAGCCACTTACATCCCACCGTTCTTTTTCCTTGAGGTAGCTGAGATAGTATCCAAATCTCATTCTTTTCCAAGGCTATGT
>JBAMIE010193380.1:0-11782 GCA_037177295.1 Kaempferia parviflora | reverse complement strand
AACGCAGGTCCTAACCTAACTTAGTTGGTCACATCAAAATCATCCAGGGGACCAACAACTTAAACCTTTGCCCAAACATCAAAATCTAAGATATCTAAATTTCTCCAACATTATCCATCTTCAATGTGTTAGTTCAGGATTTTAATATTCCCACAAATGATGCTAATTTATTCCTGCCTGAGATCATCGATGGGTGAGCTATCTTCGATGTTGACCAAGTCGTTGAACGCCAAGGAGGGTTGACTTTCGAAAGAACTAGTGAAGCTATAGAGAGAGAGAGAAGGAAAAACGTGTTAGAATGGAGGCCGGGGGTGCCCGGTCAGCCACTTCAACGCTCAAGTCAGTCTCCCGTGGGGAGGAAATGGAGAAGATGAACCGTGGTCAAATGTACGTGTACCTTGGTTCGTAGATGCGAGCTCTTTTTATAATACTATTGAAATAATACTTCTCTCCACATTAATTAGACCCTCAAGCTCTTTTTATCGCCACAGTATCACCGCCATATCCGCCATATCCTATGGTCACATCATCCCACATTCTATATTTAAAGATTGCTCCACGTGCTTTGATAATCCATATAATATCTCATGTCCATAGGATACAAAGTACTTGAGCCCAAGGGCCTAGGCCATTAAGGGTCTGGCCCATTAAGCTAGATGGAATGAGTTGGGGGTCCTATAAGTATGAGCGTTCAGTCTGTGACGACAAGCGGATAGGAGCTTGAGGGTCTGATCGATGGGGCCAAGTGGATAAGAACACTCAGGTCGATGGGACGAGCGGATAGGAGCTTGAGGGTTGATCGATGGGGCCGAGTGGATAAGAGAACTCAAGTCGGTGGCCCGAGTGAATAGGAGCTTGAGTGTTCGATTGGGGGGGGCGGAGCTGATATGAGCTTAAGTGTCTGGTCGGTGGGCAGCTTGAGCATCCTGTCAGCGGGGACGATCAACTAGGAGCTTGAGCATCCAATCATTGGTTGGGATAGTTGAGCTGACCAAGCAGAGTGGTCAGCTTGGGGAGGCTAAATGAGGATGATTTTATTGACCTAGACTTTAACTTTCACCTCAATTTGCTTATTGACCATCTAAGACATGTAGCTATACTCCCCATGTCAGGTTGGCGGGGACACTAGGGGCGAGCGAATTCGCCTTTACTACATACTCCCCACATCAACGCCCATAACTATTCGAGCTTTTTTATTCAATTTTTTGATTTCACAAATCTTTTTCAAAATCTTACATTAGAGTCTTTATTTTTATAATTAATCTCTTTAAAAAACCTAATATAATTATATTATGATTGCATACTAAAACCCTAGCTAATAACCGGCCGCCTCTGTTTTTCTGCACGGTCCCGAGCCAACGCTTCCACTCCACAGTGCTGGAGAGGCCGAGATCTCTGCCCCTCTTCCTAAACCTCCTCTCGGTGCGGCGAGTGCTACAGGCCTGAGTGCGGCGAGCCCTCTGGTCCTCTCAATCTTCCCCTCCTGCATATTTCCTTCATTTCCTTCGTCTCCTTCGTCTCTCCCTGCTGCGGAAACCAATTTATCCTGCGGCCAACCGCTTTCTCCTCCCTATTCATCCCCTTCGTCTTCTTCGTTCCCTGCTGCATTCCTGATCCATTTTGTGTTAGATCAAGTTATTGTAGCATCAGTGCTATTCGTCTAAACCCGGTGAGCGCCAAAAATCGTAATTTTCGATCTCTCCTCTGCACCGTAGAGGCCATGTTGTCCCTTGATCCTTCGAAGAGGAGCTCCTTGCAGCGCTGTATTTGTGACGGAGATTTGGTTATCGTGTACGAAAGGCATGACAGGATAAAGGCCGTGAAGGTGCAGCAGGGGTTGGACTTCCAGAACAGGTTTGGGGTGTTCAAGCTTTCAGATTGGATCGGGCAGCCTTTTGGCTCCAAAGTGTTGAGCAACAAGGGTGGATTCATCTATCTGCTGGCACCCACGCCCGAGCTATGGACCTTAGTTCTGAGCCACAGGACACAGATTTTGTACCTCGCGGACATCAGCTTTGTCATCTCCTACCTTGAGGTTGTGCCAGGTTGTCTTGTGCTCGAATCTGGCACTGGAAGTGGATCTCTGACTACCTCTCTTGCTAGAGCTGTGGCGCCTTCTGGTCACGTTTACACATTTGACTTTCACGCACAAAGATCCACCTTGGCAAGGTAAGCTATCTTATATTGCGTTGTACACGTGATTTAGTGCTAAAGTTTATTGGGCAGATGTTTCACTTTGCCCTCAGACTTGCCCTTCAAACGATGCCTGCTGGAGTGTCACTATTGTAAGAAAAAGGATGCCTCTGGAGTACCTTATTGTGTTTTTTGTTTTCAGATTTTAGAAAGCCTACTCAATTTACTCTATTCCAATTGGGTCAATTTTTTTGCTTTCGTAATTGTCAATTGTCACATTGTGCATACTTGCCCTTCAAGGTGACTCGCACATCCCAAGCGCTCCTCACTGCCAATCCCACATCGATATGAAGGGAGTAAATCACGGTGACCGAGCGGTCTCTCTAGGTGGGAGGGATTTTATTCCCCGGGAAGTCGATCTCTACTCTCATGTGGCAATCTATCACCCAAGTACCAACTCGGCTATGTCTGTGGGGGCACATACTTGCCCTTCAAGAGATCACACTAGTAGGAGAGATGAGGGAACATGGCAGATAAATGTAGAAGAAAAGTTGGGAGAACAAAGTGGCCATGTTGGTTCTCACTGTTGTTCCAAATGTGGATCTAAAATCCATTAACAATATTGCCTCCAAAATCAAAGTGGTGAATCATGGGACAAGGTGTAGGTGTTAGAGCAATCAAGTATGGATAACAATGGGTTAATGGGGGTTTAATGCCCCATACTTCTTATATAGGAAGCAGTTCAAAGAAATTCTTCTATGTATCTCCTACCATGCACCACTTCTTATGTGAGGTAGAATTGAAATAACATAAATACAATGCATAAAAATATGACTTATGTAAAATTCATACTGTCATTAGGTTTTAAAAGGGAAAAAAAAGAGGCAAAATGAGGCGAGCCATGAACGAGGCTTTCCTCTTCATGCCCTTCGCTTATGGGTTATACTTCTAGAGTCTATCCTTGCCCCATTGTTTTTGTTACTCATTTAAGGGGAGATATTTATTCTCAAATTGGAATTATATGCCTGATATTCTTAAGGAAGCTGATATGCTTGTAGCTAAGCCTGTCAACATTCTCATAAATCAAATGGACACTTGACATGGGTATGAATGTGGTTAATGATGAGTTCAAGCAACAAAATTTTAGGCTAATGGTTGGGGCCTATCAAGAAGACATTATACTCGATTGGGTATGCGTTGTGTTTTGCTTTGGTTCATTTGATTTTCTGTTGCCTTTTTGTTTTCATTTAAACTAATAGATATGTATCATTCTTATGATTATGAAAAGCTACAGTTGTATGCAAAGATTTAAAACCATTTTCCTAAAAACATGAATGAAACTCTCTAGAGATGAAAAAGTAAAGTGTTTTTAATGAAAAAATGGTTTTTTATTTCATTCTGTTGAAGATTTGTTTGCTATATAAAAATGGTTTTTCATCTTTAATGATGCTAATATTTTCCAACTCTTCTTATGTATGCAATATATTTTCTCAGCATCCCAATGAACTTATGACTTAATAATTCTGCTCTTTTTACCTCAGGGAAGACTTTGAAAGGAACGGATTGAGCAGCTTGGTTACCGTCACAGTTCGTGACATTCAAGGGGAAGGATTTCCTGAGGAATTCTGTGGAGCTGCAGATTCAGTATTTCTGGATCTTCCCCAACCTTGGTTAGCGTTGCCATCCGTTAAGAAAATGTTGAAGCAAGACGGAGTATTGTGCTCATTTTCTCCATGCATCGAGCAAGTGCAGCATTCGTGTGAGGTTTTGACATCAGGTTTTACAGGTTGCCTATTTACCACCTGCTATTTTCTGCAATCAAAATTCATGCCTATAGTTCTTTTTTGCCATCGCATTTATTCCTTCTATCATTATCTGAATTCTCCAGTTGTAGTTTACCAAAAGTAATCCAAACAAGTAATATAGTGAGCTTTACCATCACAAAGCAAAAAATGACTTGAGTATCCTCATATCTTCAAGAATAGTGCAAACATTCTTCGTAAATGTATGATGCAGCATATCTGAAAAGATTTATGCTTTCCTGTTAGTGTCCATCACTTGCCATTTGTTTATTCTTCTTTCCTTTGCTATCTTTCTGGTTAGATCCAAACGTTAGGCTAATTGGAGACATGCAACAACTCATTCTATGTCTTGCTACAAAGGCTGTTTAGTTGTATTCAACAATTTTTTTTTGAAAAATGATTTGCACAAGGAAAAAATCTCAATGAAAAGCTCAAGGATAGACTCATAATGTGATGGGACCCACAAAAAGTGAAATGGTGGGTCATGAATTTATGTATCTATCCTTGAACTTTTCTAAAAGATTTTTCTCAAATCTCTGTGCGTATCATTGCTCTTTTTTTTTTTTTTGCTCCAACTATATATATTTTTTCTGGCAATTCCAATTTCATTTCTGTTGTTATCGAATGATCTACATGTTTTATACAAATTTGCAGATATAAGGACCTTTGAGGTTCTACTTCGAACTTATGAAATCCGAGAGGAAAGAATTACAACATCAGAGGCTGACCAGGAGAGGCCTGTTGGTCCTATGCGCAAGAAAAGACATTACACGCCCCATGATGTCGACCATAGCCAGGGGGAGAGGACAGCTAGTACGGTTACGGCCAGACCATGCCAAGAATCCAGGGGGCACACAGGCTATCTAACGTTTGCAAGACTCGCTTGCAGCTGAGAAAAGAGTGTTATTTCTTTATAATCCTAGTTTTGTCAACAACGTTAGAGTTCACTGAGAGTTCCAAAGAACTTGTTGATACAATGAGGGCTCCAAGTTTGTGGAACGGTTCACTATTGCAAGCCCATGCTTTTTACCCACTGTCAAGATTTTTTAGAATATAGATTTGTTTTTTTCTTAACAAGTCAAGTTATTGAAATAAATAGTTTCTGTTATGTTAACTCTTCCGGTTGCATCAAATGAGATCTTCTATCCCATTTTTCTCATGTTCCCGTGTCCCACTCATTGATCGGACTGATTATATCTGTTCTTATCAAATCTCAAGGATGCATGATCTGATGTGATTTGTCTGATCAGTGAATGGGACACGGATACATGAAAAAATGGGATAAAGAATTTGCTCTCCGGTTGCATAGCCCACCAGTCTCATCTGACTTGTCAGGTCTCGTATCTAGCTCATTTCTACCTATTCAGTATATGTATTCCTTAAAAACTAAAACAGAGCATATAAGCATTTCAGAGTAGAATAAAACGCTTAATTGATCGAGTTCGAACTGACTGAAATTGGAAATCTCAACTTCATTAGTAGTACTTCAATAGATATCATTGGCATAATAATGTATAAAAACAATTCCTTTTATTTTCGTGAAAATAATAAATTGATCACGCGCGAACAGAACATAATAAAGCTGAAGTTATTGTCTAAGGACCCTGTTGGAACTCAAAAAGAAATTCTCCTCCCCCGCAACAGTTGAATTAAGCCTTCCAGCTGCCCAGCCGTTGTTCATCACTCGGGTCGCTATGCGGGCAGGATCACCTGTTACTCGGGACCCCTCGACTTGTTTTTCAAATTCTGGAAGCCCACTTTCCTTTCGCTCCTTTCTTCTCCTCCTGTCTTCATCCCTTTCCTTCCTCAACCAACTCTCCACTGCTCGCTAAAATAATCAAATACAAAAGTTCAATAAGAAAGTCAAAACTATGCTGTGGAAGCTAGATAATTATGCTGTCCCTTCAAATGGACAACTTTTTTTTGCAAGTGTAATTGTTCATCTAGCTAAGTAGAGGATAACCTCCTTTGTTATTCCTAATAAGATGCCAATATAAAGTATAACAAACTGAGAAAACAGGTAACTCCAACTGAGAAGTAGGATGGAATATCTTAGGTAATCAAGAATCAAAGAGGGCTGCTGATTGCCTCATGTGTTTCATAAAAACCATGATTACTTCCATCTCAATTAACGTCCAAACATTAACTTACCATTAATGATAAATTACTCATTTGCTTGACTTTCTCCAAAGGAAGTGCTAATTGCAATTTTCCATGAGCCACATATATCTGCCAATGCCATTAGCTCCTATCAACATGAGCGGAAAAATTCAAATAAAATATTGAAAAAGCTAGATCTCTGCTGTGAACTTACAACATGTGTCGGCCAGTCCTCTAGACCATCAAAAATATGTGTTGCATATATAATGGTGGCACGTCGTTCTTCACATTCCTTCTTGAGATATCTTAAAAGGTCGGCTCTTGCAAGGACATCTAAATCAACTGTTATTTCATCAAGAAGAAGAACCTATATAAAGGAACCAAACAGTTATAGTCTAGGTTGTAACATGATACTGATTGATGGATATAACTGAGTATCAAAGGTGGCTATTGCTTAACCTTAAATGGTTTAAGAAGACCCATGCAAATTTGGACGCGTCTCCTTTGACCATCAGATGCTTTGTGCATTCTCCATGATAAATCAATGTCTAAAACCTGCATAGTCATATAAAGTCATCTTGTCTGAATAAAGAATTATAACTATATAGATAATCTTCAAGCCTCTCTTTCATGACAACTTTAGTGCACTACTATCAGGTTAGATTGTATGTTCAAAGAGTGAGGCACCCTCACATGAATGGACTAATGCATACTTTAATCAGTTCATCTCTTCTATTGGGCTCAATGCCAGAAACACCATATATCATCTTCTCAGCAGAAATATCCATTTGAATCGACACCTCAAAACCAGCAAAAGCAACTTCTCTCCTCCACTGTATCAACAAGCAATAAAATGAACTTCCATAAGTCTTCCATCAAATACGTTCAATATTTCAAAGTATTTTGCACAAAGAAATATGAAATTTACAACATGGTAAGGCATCAATTCTAGACTTTTGTCGGTATTCTATACTGAGAGATCATTTTCAATATTCTATACAGAAATCTGCTTACGGATCTGGATTGACAAATCTGGATCAGGGTAGTGAATGGAGCCTGATGTTCACTATAGAAGTTTAGAAATTATGGGTTTGAAGAAACCAAGCAAATCTTGGCAAAAAATCAAAGAAACCACAGTGACTTGAATGGGTAATACTAAGCCTGGGATAGGGAGGAGTTGAAGGGAGAAAGACAACGAACATGTACACACAGACATGGAACAACAAACAAAACTAGATGATAGATCCCACATTTTCCTAGGAGGCTGAATTGACGAGTACCAGAAAGAGTATTGGGATTCAGGAAAGTAGAGGTTGAATTGGTTTGTAGAGAAACCATCATAACATCATTAAAATGGCCAACAACATTCAAAGGAGTTCAGGAGAAGATACAAGTGTTAAGAATAAGAGATTTGGAAATAAAATTCATCTACAGCAACAAAGAGGCAAATCATTGCACCATTTATCATGACAAGGATGCTTTAGGAATTGGAGAAATCAAAGCGGAACTTTTAAATTCTCTAGAGGGACTGTGTGCTCAATCATTGAAGAAAATGCCTAGAGAGGTTATGTGTGCATGTAACATTGAGAAATTTATCAGTTGAATAAAAAGGCTGAAGCCGTGGCCTCCTTTAGACCAATTTAAAATAAATATGAAACTTTTCAATCTACTGACCAAGCTAAAATTTATTATAACAAGTAATCCTACTAGGATAATGTCAACATGACTGTACCTATTTTTAAAAAGGAATTGTGATATCCAACTAAAGTTACTTGGATGCCATATCTTGGTACTGTTCTATTGTTTTTATAGTTCAAAATATGTATCTACTGTTGAAGGAATTTAATGGGCATGTTACATGGGCTATTTATAACTGGTCGGGACAAAATATTGTGGGACTGTATATGCAACTCAAACACAAATCAAGAAGGATCAAATACAGCCCCCACAGGCATAGCTGAGTTGGTACTCGAGTGGTAGATTTGCATCACAGGAGCAAAGTTTGAGTCCCCTAGGGTTCATTCCTTTAGGGAATAAGTTCCTCCCACCTAAGAGGCCACTGTGATTTACCTCTCTTCCACAGGGTCTTTGGGGCGGATAGTGGAGGGGCGTCTGGGGTGAGAGTTATCACCTTTTGCATCACAAGAAGGATCAAATACAGAAACAATACAGTGAAAGTCAACATGAAAATGATGAATGCCAGAAAAAACAATACTCATGATGAGATAGTTCAACAATTAAGTTTACACCACATTGCATAATTTGTGATTGACCATAAATCACATTACAAAATTAGACAATTCTAGCAATGACAACCTAATCTTACATAATTAATTAAATTCTTCAAATGCATCAGTCAACAACATATGACAGAATTTGCCCCCACAAGTTATTGACAGGTATGTATACATTTTAATGACAATTCTAAACTCCAATCTCAAACATTCATCCAATATGCTAGTTGTTCACCATTAAAAACAAAATAAATAGTGCAAAGTCAAGGTTAAGATAGAAAAGAAATCAAAAGATTAGAGGAAGACACATTATTGAAATAACTACTTTCTTCCATATCTCCAACTTAATAGTTAATCCATTTAATCTATATAATGTGGATTGTATATTGTGATGCATACATTGAGTCAATACATGGTTTTAATCAAGAGGCTTTTGGCCATCAAACATTCCTAAAAAATAGAAGTCTTTTCTGATGGTTGTAGAGATTTGCAGGATTTGTTGTATACAAAATTAACTTTTTTATCATCATTCAACGATTAAGCATTAAGATGTTTCCTTCCTAGGTACAAGTGCACTGAATCAGCTGGAACAGTAAAAACATTGTTTTTTCTCTAAGGAGTGAAAAAAGAAAATTTTCTTCCAACTCTAAGTGGTGGTAACAACTTAATCTGATAATAATTGCAAGGTGTTCAAACTATCACAGCACGAAGGTAATAGTTGTGTGATGAAAATATAGCATGCCCAATCAGGATAAATTGCTTTTATAATTGTTACCTTTTCAAATATCTTGGTTCAAAAAATTAGTCTTCTCATAAATGTGAACTCATATGCAATTCAACTAGTTACACAAAGATGTTTATACAACAATAAGAGAAGTACCAATAGACAATGTTAGATATTTAAGGGATAATTGCTAAATACAACTTGGACAATCGATATTTTAATAAATAAGTCCTCTTTGTGCATACTTTCAATTTGTAACTGTTGTAGGCTTCTAGCACACTCTAACAACTTGGGAGTTGAGATAGTAGAAAATTACTGAAATAGTTCAATTGATTACCAAAGTATTATAAATATTAGCATATTATATGAGACTATGGTATATTGGAACATCTAAAATAAGATCAAGTTTAATAGAATAAAATATCAATGAAATACTTTAGTCCACCAGAAATTAAAACATACATGATTCCTTTATGATTTTCTCTTCAACCCCGTGTCTTTTGTCCCTAGGGGCTCTTTCTCATCTAGCGTTTTTCTTTAAAAAAAAAACAAATCCATCTATTATAGTGACCCAAAGAAAAAGAATCCATCCATTTCCTTCTTTCAAGGTCTAAAAAGCATGCGGAAGCGCATCATTAAAAAAAACAGAACTTGTAACTCTTCCCTGCACAGTTTGGCATAAATGACATTTTGTGATGAAAGCACATCATTAAAAGTTGTAAATTATCCAAAATCAGCACACTCGTACCTCTTCCTCAGCACAGTTTGGCATAAATGACATTTTTATGACTCATCATGTTATTAGAAGTTCGAAACAATAATTTAACACTTTGACTAATTTTAATAATGAAACTATGAAAGTATGACAGTGCTTCGATCATTAGAGATGCAATATGGTGACAAAATGGCATCTGATATCAAAATGATCAAATACCATAAACATCCAACTTAAATTTCATCAAGATTTCTGGAGGCTATACTTGTTACAACAATAATAGCGAATCTGTTTGTTAAGCATGCAATTTTTTTTCTTTTCAAAATCTGTTAAAACTGCAAATTTTCTGTCAACATTTGCCAATTATCCCAAAATCTAAACCGAATCCCCAGCTATCAAAACAGTCTCATGCCTTACCTCTCCACCCAAGTAAGAAAGATCGCCAGAAGAGGTGAGAGCGGTGTCATGGAAGGCCGACCTCCCGAAGATCCGAACCATCTCAGGCTCCACCATGTGCTTCCCACCCAATATCTTCAGTATCGTAGTCTTTCCTAAATTCAAATTCACATTCACCAAGACGAGATCAGAACCTCCCAGTTTCAACATGGGTTCGCAGTCAACTCAAATCGCACACAAAGTAAACAAATCACCAACCGGCCCCATTGGATCCCACAAGAAGGCACCGTTCGCCAGCTTCAAGCGATAGTGAGAATTCGTCGATCAAGGGTGCGGATCCCGGAGGCGGGTGGCCGTCGATTCCAGGATACGTGAAGCGGAGGTTCTTAATCTCCACCACAGGGACACCTCCAGCGGCAGAAGCCGAGCCGGCGGCGCAATCGTTCGCCATCGATCTCCCGCTTTCTGTTAGAAGGTGGGTCTCGAACGGGGATGAAGACCCGTGCGGTATAATGTTCTGGCAGAGTAAAGGTTCCAGCTACGTGGTGCTCTGTGGACCACATCCGTTTTAGGAATGAAAAGGAGATACGTCATTGGACTTGGTTTAGGTGAAACCAATACGTTTAAGGGTAAATCTCGGGCTCAGTTATCCAGTTGAGGTTAGGCGGAAACCCTTCCACGAATAGTTCAACACTCAACAGTTTAGAATTATCGATTTGATAGCTTAGAATGGTTGATTCGACGGTTTTTAATTTGTCAATTTTTAATTTCAATGGTTCAACATTATAATGATTCATGATTTAAAATCGTCGATATACCCTCAGGTTGGTGTGGTAGTTAAGATATGAAAACTTGTCATATGAGGTCTAGAGATCTAATCTTGGTGTGCCCGAGCATATACCTCTCTCATGTCTTAACCATTTACACTTATGACTAGTAGCCACCGTGATTTAACTCCTTCATGTTGGCCTGGGATGGATTGGCGGGGGCGCTGGGGCAAGCATATTCGTCTTTTGCCACATAATTTATATATTTAGGGTGTGTTTGGTTCAAGTTATCATATATAACATTGATAATGTGCTTAATTGATAATATAAGTTAGTTTAACATTTATTGTATCACCCCTAATTCAACTCTAGACATTTTTACAAATTGATATTTCATTAATTTTTTAAAAACAAAATATTAATATTATATTATAGTATATTAATATATCATAAATAATTTTAATATTATTTTTATATTATATTAATATTAATAGTAATATATTATTTTCATTAATATATTAATATAAATATATTATATTAATTTTAATATTAATAATATATTATATTAATATAATACTAATAATTATTAATATAATATATTATTAATAATATTAATAATTTTAATTTAATATTGTTAATATATTATTGATCCTGTCTGAAATAGGGAGGATGACACCGGGGAGTTCTCTATCTCATAGGTGGAAGATTAAGGCTAACTGGACGATGAGGTGGCACTCCTAGCTGCTCGTCCGCTCACACTCCTGCAAACACTTTACACAAACTAGAAGAAGACGTTAGCGGCCAAACCAGGGAAGGGGTTCCCTCGTTCGGTCATCCAACGCTCAAGTCAGACAAGCTCAGAGAAGTACAATCAAAGTACAATGAAAGTACAATGGCTTGCGTAATATTGC
>JBAMIE010193352.1:0-23872 GCA_037177295.1 Kaempferia parviflora | reverse complement strand
TTCTTTTGAATCTATTCAGAAAATTCTTGAATCATAGCTTTATTTATATGTTGAGTTGCATTCCTATATGCGGATTTATTAAGCACCAAGTTAGAACTTCCCATGTGAGACAAAAAGACACACTTGGCTCCATCATTAACGTGTTCCCAACTTTTAAACCTTCAACCTTAAATGTCGATTGATGTGCTTCACTTAATTTAAAAAGATAACATAGAAAATAAAATAATGCATCCTTTGAAGAAGAGTACACTAACAATGAATTTTTAAATCATATATATTGCAATCAACGATGTTTCTTTCCTGATTCAGATCGTGGGTGCTCTTGCAATTTAGGTTAATATGATCTCATTTTGATATTAGTTCGTCTAATTTCATCACGATGATTAACAGGATATCGCCATATTGAAACATACAATCCAGGATCTCATTCATGTGAAGTTTCATCAAACTCAACTCTTTGAGATTTAGAAGAAGGTTCGAACTCCTCATTAGGAATGGATGTATTAGTCTCGATCCTCTCGGATGATGAAGGATTATCAATTCTTGGATTAAATAATGATAGAATATTATTTTTCCATTTTTCTCTTTTGATTTGACATTAAAATAACCTAACATAAATAAATTTTGGCATAATCAGCTTAAAATCTCATAAAACTTACATAATGATTTCTAATACAATTTCTAGTATAAATCTCACCTTTATCTACATAAATTCAAAACAACAGTAGTAGCTAAAAATTTAACATTATTTAATGACTTAAAAAATATAAAAAATATTTATAATTGTGTTCTTCAATATTCCACATTAAAACAATTTAAATTGGCAAAATTTGGCTAGTTTAAATTCTACTTGAGAACAATATTAGTAAAAAAATAATTAGAAATCTACGATAGAAAACCCCCCTTCTCTTATTATCAAAACAAAAAATTCAAACCCGGATGGATGATGTTGCAATTTGGTGCGAACAGATAAATAATTTTGATGATCAAAGAAGCAATTGATGGCTTTTCCCTTGTAAAGCTTGAACCCTTGGGGTATGACTTTACAAATCTAATGCTCAAAGAGTTGCCTATTCTTCTCAACTGCAATGTACTTGGTTACAAAATTAAAGAGATACATAGATGATTCAGTTTTGTTTGTCTCAACCACCAAATCTAATATCAATTCATGGAGGAAAAATAAAAGAAATTCCAAACTAAAATAAGAAAGGTAAATACAAAGCATAGAAAAGCTCTAAAATGGTAATCAAATCTGAATTTTTCTTGAAGGAAGCTTCTACCTGGCAATCGACTGAGGAGCGGAACAGCTGCAAAAGAGAAAAGAGAGATCGTCAAGCGTTGGTTGCTCCAAGTATTAATAGCGAGAGTCACAGACTCGCGGGTGAAAGCAAGAACCAAAGAAGATTCAACAAAATCGTATGGAGGAAGAAGAAATCATGTGGATGAAGATGAAGAAGCAATAGACAGATGAGAAAGTGGGATGAAGAAAAAAAAGAGGGGTAGGGTTTTTTATAATTTTTTCTATCTAACTGTAGTCGTTTTATAGAAAAATCCACGATCTGGAAAATGTCCCCGGGTTGCATGTTAAGAAACGTGGACCCCTAGGATATATTAAAAGAGAAAAAAAAATAATGAAGAATCACGGAAAAAAAAAAAGACACCCCGCTGTAGCCCGGGTAGCTTGTTACCTGGCTCTGCCCTTATCGGCCAACTCAGCCACTCAATATTGGCCAACTCACCACTCGGGAGTACTCTGCATCACAAGTTCACAATTTAGGAAGCACTCATTCCACTTCGACCTCGCGACACTTGAGAGCACTATGCACCCACAAGAGCTTGGACAATCTAGCAACTCAGCCTAACCAACCCAACTAACAGTTTAAGATTATCCACTTATGCTATCTTAATATAGATAAGTCTAAATTTGAATTCGAACCATTTAGATTCCATGTAACTCCACATCAATCTTCGTAGTAAGATTGTCTAACATATATAATTTTAATTAAATTAGAATAATTTTTCTTCATATTATTTGGACACAAGTTGAAAAATTAATCATTTGATTTATTGACCAAATCAACTTCTGAGTGTTTGCAATACTTATGTGAAAATTGATAATATCATATTTAATTTGATAAGTTATATTTTATGAATAAAAATTGGGCTGATTAAAGTTATAGTCTAATATTAAATAAAAAATTATATATAACAATCTCGAACCTATATCTAATGAAACTTGACTTCCATTTAAATTGTCCCAGTTAAAGTTGAATTAGTTAGTACATAATAAATTGTTATTATAGAATAGGAGTTCAAATTTTAGGTTAAGTATAATTTTTCAATTTATCTTCTCACATATGTTGATAGAACCGACCGAGTAAGCCGTTAGAATAGTGGATTCCACCTTTACTATCGTTGACTTCCATTTAAATTAGTCAAAAATATTATACATAAAGTATGTTATATAAGTTTTTTTATCAACTAAATTAATATTTTTCAATTTAATTTAAATTATTTTATTTAGTTAAAATTATTATAAAATATGATCATAACAATCATTAAATTTCTACAATAATAAGTTCGTGATACTGATAATCAATTTTTAATTTATTGGTTTGTTTGAAAAATTTTAAATAGAAAGAAATTGAAGCTGTTTAAAATTATATTTTGAATAAAAAAGTATGAGCTCGTCTACTATTTTTACTTAAATTACAAATTATTAATAATTTGGAATTATTGATTTCCACCCCTTAACTACTACTATATTCTTAATCGACCACTCGAAATTGCGTTAAGTTGATTCGAATGCGGGTGCGCCGACACCAACACCAACTGCGCTCGCTCCGATGCCGACACGTCAAGCTCGCCGCCGATGAACGCACGGCGAGAGAAGAGCCGGTACAAGTCCCGCTCTAATGACTCTCCGATGACTCCACGGCGACGCCCCAATCGTGATCCGACCGCCGCCTCCCCTGCCGCCGCCAGTTTCTTCCCCTACTCCCTATTCCTCGTCTGTTGCTTCTCCTCCCTGACCCGCGTCTCCTCCGCGCTCGTCCACCTGCGTTCCAAGCCCTTCTCCTTCACATTCCTCGACGCTCCTGCACGCTTTGGTAATATTTCATTCCCCATTCCCCCCTCTCTCTTTCACTCGCTGTCTCCGTGCTAGGGTTAGGGCGGCGGGAAGAATTCTCTAATTGTAGATGGCGTTTTCAGCTGTTCCGGTCGATGGATCCGGGATCTGCGGTTCGCTGCGCGTCGCGGAACCCCTTGATGCTTGCTCCGGTATCGAGAACAACTGGACGGCTCTCGGCGGCGGTGACGGAGGAGGAGATTCGAGGTTTGTCTTGATTTCCAGGGGTGTTTGCAGCTTCGAGGAGAAGGTCAGAAATGCGCAGGATGCGGGATTTGGGGCTGCCATAATATTCGACGACCAGGAGAAGAGTAGCTTGTACTCCAGTAAGTGCCTAATGTTCCTATTTCTTTCCCACTCTTTCTTCGATGAATCTGCTGTGGTCTCTCTTCCAAAAAAAACTCTACGTACAATTCCCTCTTTTCCCACCCACCTTTTTGATTCTTCCATCAATTTGCGCTCATGTTTGTGATGCGATAAAAAAGAATCGACTAGCAAATTTTTGGCACTTTGAAGTCTTTGAATGCCTGCATATTTTGTTAAATGTTCTTAATTATAGATTTGTATTTTGTCCCTAGCTAGCTAGTGAACCTATCTTCTCAAGCTGGTTAATGGATGTCAAAATGCCTCAAGATATGTCAAGTTCGAGGAGAATGTGCTTGGAATTTGGTACAACAACAAAATGAAGCTTATAGTTTGACCCTTAATGTCATATCTTGATCAGTAGAACAGCTTGGGAGCAACAGAATGGTTAGCTTACACTATTATTAGATGTAGATAGGAGATGATTGTAATAGGTCCATGAGATGCATCTTAAGTTTGTGTGTTACACTAAATATCAGTCACTGGAAAATGTGGGTATTTTGAAGGAATCGACTTCTAATCAAAAAATGAGTGGAAATTGTTATCCCCACATGTTTGCAACCTCCACTTGTCATCTCTATCATTGTCATTATCAATTCGCCATCATCCAAAAAATGACAACGATTTATGTTTGTCGTTTGTCATAACTATTCAAAGTCAACTACATGCAGGTATCATGCATGTAATAAAACATTTTCAAAGCAAATGTACAAATTAACATTTACAAGTTATCACATTAAAAATGTAGGTTACAAAAGCTCTTTCATAATGGTAAGAACTATTCTTCGGAGAAGTTGAAACGATCTTATAGAAGTCGTTAGAGAATATCTCAATTGTTTGGCAACAAGATGAAATTGGTTTGACAGGCTCGATTGAATAACCACAAAAGAGGATTCACTTGAAGTTCATGTGCATATATATATACACCCACCGTGGGTGCTTTACATGGGTGACTGCTTGTATGGGAGGCACCTTTAAGTACATTGAAGGCGCCTCCTGCAAACACAATCGCCCACGGTGGGTGTGCAGGCTGAGAGAGAGAGAGAGAGATTATATGTAATATCCTTGATTGTGCTAATCATAAGGATTTGGGTTTGTATAATATTTAGATGCGCGATTGTATGTTAAATGGTTGTATTAACAAAGAGTTGAATGTATGTGTGGGTTAAAAATTTATAAGTAGTAGGTAGTTGTCTTGGGACTATTTTTCCAAGAGATAGTTTACTAAGATCCCTATTTATATTTCCTAAGGGTTCTTTTCGATCCATTGCCAGCGTATTTTCATGAAGATGACTTTCTATTGTTATTAATTGATTTTCTAAGATTGTTAAACGATAATGTAAAGAAGTAAGCAAGTCTAGTATAGTATTATTGTCCTGTTTTTCTGCCCTACCCTAATTATATAGGTTTTGTTCCAATGAGCCTCACCTGTATAGGACCTCACATAGAACCAATGCCCCCGGCTAGTGTTCAGGAAGTCAGCAATATGCCTTCCTTAATTAGCCTGCACAGGACTTATTTGGCCAGAATATTATTGCCTTGTTTGTACTAAACATAAGGATTGTATGTTAAAGCTGATTTATATAGTCATACATGAGTCTGACCGAAATTGTTGGTAAACCTTTGTTATGGTTACCACAGTGATTCACAACTTGATATGTGATATTAAGGGTGGATAATCAATTTCCAAGCCATTTGAATTGCTTTGCACCAAAGTTTCAAAAAACATATGTAGGTGGCATATGCTTGCTTGACCTATTATCCCACATATGCAGTCCAGATTAATTTAAAAAATTATGATAAAAATTCTTTATATATATATATATATAAATTTTGGCCTGCACACCCTTATAGTGATGGTGGGTGACAGCTCATGTGGCCACCTGACCTGGCGTTTATTCAAATTTTTTAATCCCTCTCGCAAGCATGCAATCTCTTCTCTCTCATGCATGCAGTATTAAGCTGGTTGCGCAAACTAGCTACATGGTGTAGCTGATTTTTAAAAACCAGCTACATTGTGTAGCTAGTTTGTGCAAACCATCTCCACACTGCATGCAGAATAGAGAAAAGAGAGAGATTAAAAAATTTAAATGAACGTCACGTCAAGTGGCATCAACTTGTCACCCACTTTCGCCCATATAAGGGTGTGCAGGCTAAAACTTCTATATATATATAATGAAGTATAATAATCAACCTAGTCAATCAACAATGCTATATAAAATATATATGACCAGATATTGTAAAATTTGTCTTAATCGTCATAAAACCCAACTATTCCGGGTTGGCTATATGTAAGTATCATGCATACTATAAAACTTGCAAAGCAATCAACACTTACAAGTAACCATGTTAAGAAATTAGCTTAAAAAATTACCTCACAATCACAAGAACTAAACAGTTGAGAAGGTGAAAAAACGTCATATAAGTCATTGTTATTTGAGAAGAAATGAAGGCAAGTGATATTTGTTTGTTTGTTTTATTTACTTCAATCTAAGCTGGTTCAAATGAACCACGGTCTCAATTTTTTGGGCGTCCGCAGATTCTGGTAACATGTGAGAATGCTTGGTCCTGCCTACTGAAGACAACAGCACACAAGACCGTGTAGCTATGCAATGTGGTTCCTTGTCACAAGGCGGTCTAGACATAAACCACTTTTTAAAACATTGCTTTCCCTAGATGTATCCCTTATGCAATTTCTATGTCATCTGTTTCTTTTATCCTCTAACTCCTTGCATTTGCATGCTTCTGTTGATGCAGTGGTTGGAGATTCTGATGGCATACATATACATGCAGTTTTTGTTTCAAAGATGGCAGGTGAGACTCTGATGAAGTATGCTCGAGGCAAAGAAGGGGAATGTTGCATAGGATCCTCGATGGATGAAGCTGCTGGAACGATCCTGGTTATATCATTTGTATCTCTAGTATTCATAATAATAGTACTTGCTGCATTCATGTTGGCTAGAAACTGTCGGCTTCTTCGACATCGAGCGCAAAACTCGCCTGCTAGCATGAAACGAGAAGCAGTTGAGCTACTTCCCTGCCTCACATTTAGAACTGCCTTCTTAAGTAGCAAACAGACATCCGAGACGTGTGCTATTTGCCTTGAAGATTACAGAGATGGAGAGTCACTTAGAGTGCTTCCTTGTCAACATGGTAAGCATTAGTAATTATCCTTCGATGCAAATTTATAAGCATTACTTGTTCATTGTCAAATAAAAATCTATCGGTTTCTAGAAACTTGTTTTAGTCTGCTTTTGAGATCATATCTCTCAGAGATTAATCTACTTTGTATGCACCTTTTTGATAATTATTACACCCCTGATTTCAATAACATTTCTAAGCACTTTTGCAGACTTCCATTTGGTGTGTGTGGATTCATGGTTAACCAAGTGGGGAACATTTTGCCCGGTTTGCAAACATAACATGCGCACATCATAATGGTTCTCCACTCGAGTACTTGACCCCTTCCATATGGATATCAAAAGCGTAACTCGATTAAGATTTGTGGTTTTGAAGATGATGCTGGTTACCTTCTCCAGGCCATCTACTGTAAGGGAGAGAAGTCGAGGCTTGAAGCTGAAGGCATCTGATTGTTAACCTACCTATTAAGTTAAGCGGGTAGTTGTTTTTGCCTGGTAAATACTATAATGCGGAATATCGTCGTCACCCTTTGCAGTCTGTTATCTTGTAATGATTCGTGGAATTTGGCTGTACAAGTAAATGCGGACGAGAAGTATAAGTGATCTTTATTGTTTCATATTTTACTAAAATGGATTGTTCGTGGTATCTCTATAATCCTCTCGATGATACTAAATACTAAAGCCCCCTCCGGGTGCAGTGGTTAAGACATGGGAGTTTATCACATGAGGTCTAGAGGTCGAATCTCGACATATCCGAGCATATATATTCCTTATGTCTTGACTATTTATACTTATGATTAGTAGCTATCTGTGATTGATAGAAACGTTGGGGATGAGCGTATTCGACTTTTGCCGGTGCAGGAGTTGAATTTGAGATTCAAATGAACTTTTCTTGACAAGTCAATCCTTTAACATGAGCTGAAAACAAAGACGGCTCAGTTTCCCAATTCATTTTCTAAGTAAATATACGAGTTTCCTCTTCTTCGTTTTTTGACATTATAAAATTAATATCAATATGCCCTACAACGTTTTATTAGTGCAAAATACCCTCCAATATTTTTTTTTCTATCAGAAATACCCCTCTTTAAGACCTAATGACAGTGCCTAGTTCACCCTTCTAGATTATATCTTTAATTGTTTATATCGAGTGTTTTAACGTTAACAAAACGTTGATTAGCATGATTGGAGACGTACAGGCAAAACACTACACTTAATGTAAAAGGGAGAACAAACCCCTTTATTTCCATATATATGCTGCAGTCACTCTTGAAGCGTTGAATCAGTTAATAGCTGTGAAAAACTTGCATTTTCTGGAAAATAGAAAAGTGTCGTCACTAAAGAAAGGGGCATAGTCAGATAATTACATCTATAGATGAGAATATACAAAACAAAGATATAATTGATTCGGCCTGATAATAAATCCTCCAGCATTAGCGACATCCACCAAAATCAGCAGTCGACACAATGAAGCAAAATCTTTTGTTGATCGATATGTTTCAAGCTCACGAGAGATCAAAGGAACCCTGGCCTTCGCTGATGGCGTAAAGGATTCTTTTGTGCATAATTTCCTGCAGAAGGATTCAATCAGGAAACAAAGGTAGGGAGTATTCAGCGGTTAGAAGATTAAATTAACTACGAAAACAAACCTTAGTTGAGTAGGGTGGGAGTTTAAGGTAATTTGCACATGTCATAACACTAGGCAAGTCATCATCCACCGATTCAGAGACCCCATTCTCGTTAGACGTCGGGTTAACTGCGGCTGAAGAAAGCTGGCATAGATGAAACACAGCAAAGAAGCAGCAAGTTTAGATCCGTCATATGCGCAAAGGTTTTATCTCAACATGTTTGTGAAGATTTAGAATTACCTTCCTAACTATGGTCAGCTTTGGATTTAATGCGGCTAAACCACCAGGTGGAAGCCTTGGAGCACCAGTTACAAATTGGCAAAAAGCATGCTGCTGCTCTGCTGTGAATTCGCCCATTATCTCAAGTAACTGCATGAAATAAGAAATCAAAATATAAATAAAAACAATGGCAAAAAAAAACAACTATAAGAAAAACAGTCACAGTTGAACTTACATTAACAATTGCAGGACTTTTGGCAGTGTACCCATGGTCAAACTTTATATTATCAACTAGAGTGTCAGGCTGCAAAATGCACAGTTGGTTTTCCATTAATTCCTTGCAATTTGCAGAAATCATCAAACTTTACCGTCTTACCTCCCACAGTTCTATACGACCGCAGATTAGGATGTCAAGTTCATGTGGAGAAAATATTTGTAAAGAGGAGGTGTCAAAGACCTGAAAAAAAATAGGAAGTGTTATTAGGGAAGGAGTTACTTAACAAAATTTGACATCTGAAATTCATGATGGAAATCCACCATGATGGAACATATTATTACTCTAATCATCCTTTTGTGTCTACAGCCATGCATAAAAAAAATCTGTTTCTAGCATAGAATGACTAGTCAAGAGAAAATTATGTAGTATTATAGACAACAAAAAGATTCAAGTGATATATAAAATTAATAATTTTCAAAAGGGGGATAAAATAGAGTGCCCCTTTGATTTTTTTTTCCCAAAAAGTCTTAATTATACTTGTGAGATCACAATAGTGTAAAGGTTTTTCATGATAATGATAATCTAGATATTGAAAATTAACGCCAAATATAATAAAATAGAACACATTAATAATTATGTTGCGTTGTTCATCTATTCATTATATGAATAATCATGCTTTCTGATATTATAATGACAATGTTTAATTAAATTATAAAAGCCATAATTTCCCAAAAAAAAACAAATCTAAGTATGGATCTTGTAGCCTGACAATTTTATCAGATGGTCCAATCTTTGAACCACTCGCTATTTTTAGGGAGGATCTTATTTTGTTCAACCGCCTTGATCAGGTAAAGACCTATCAGTGAATTAAAACCGAAAAGAACACTGAAGAAATGAGCATTCAGAAGCTATTACCTGATTGAAACCGGTTCTAAATGCCTCAATCTGTCTCATAATACCTGTCTTAATAGTTGCATCAACTACAAAACTAACATACTCTTCCAAGTTGTTAACATCAACCTAAAAGCAACAATGATTAATAATTCATCAGATGGCACCAACATTGAAAGAAGGAACAAATTAACCCAATTCTTCTAGTTTGTACCATGATATTTTCCCCTCCATCTTTAAGAATGTATTCAGGATAACCAGGAAGGGTGAAATTTAAGCACAGATCTTCAATTGAGGCACCTTGGAAATGTAAATCTGCAATTGCCATTTGATTATTACCAGCATTTGAATCCAGAAATTGTTTGTGGAGTACAAGGGCTTGCAACTCTTGCAATATCTTTCCAAACTCAGCATCAAATAAGAGAATGTCATGCAATTCAAGCTCCTGTGTTAAAAAGTTCAGCTTAAACAACAAATGGGTGATTTGCATGTAATATAACTGGCATGAGGTTCAGTGTAGTGACTTACCTGGCCCAATACAAGTTTGTAGAATGCTATTGAAAGTGGCAAATCCAAAAGTCGGCCATCTTGTAGAGCTTTTGCCATAGTCTGACCAACCAAACGAAAATACTCTATAACCTTTGAAAACTGACTACCATCTGAAGCATCTGCACCAGGAGGCCAAGGACGAGGGAATAAACCAAGAGGAGATTGTACAATATCCTGTCTTCCAACAGGCAAATCATTGACTGCTTTCTTTTCTTGTAAACTATCATCATTCTCTCTACTATCTGTTCCATTTACATCGATTAGCATTGCAGAACTCTCTGATGTAGTGTTGGTCCTCCATAAACCCAATTCAACCTTTTGCAAATCATGACTTAAAAGGGTATAGAATTCCAATGTAGGGCCCAGTCCAGTGCCTACCTCACCAAAATATTCTACTTCAAGGACAGCTTTTTGACTAACATACATTGTCATAACCTTTACAGCAGAGTCCAAGATACGGTTTCTAGCTATACGAACCTTTTGTCTTTGCAGTCTGCCAACTCGAACTTCTCTTTCACTAGTTGAATTCTGATTATCAGAATTCTGTTGTTGCTGAAGTCGATGCAATGCTCGAGAAAGGCCAAAAGCTGTTGAATAGAAATATTGCCTCCTGGTGTCAAATGGGAAAAGAAAAGGACATGCTTTTGTCAACTGGTAGCACCATGGAGGAAGGCTTCCACTACAAAGGGCAAGAGCATCCTGCATTTGCCGAGCCAGCTTTGGAGTTAACTTTCTATTCACAAACTCCTCAGGTGATACCTTCGGACCAATTCTATAAATTTCATCCAAATTAGAAATCTTTCCTTCCGCAAAATCATCAGTAATGGCCTGGGTTCTCAGAAGGGTTGACAACTGATTTAAGCTATCCAGGACACGCAATAATGCTAATACATTATATGTGGGATTGTTTTTTTCAAGATCACAAGGAAGCTCCCCTTGCAAGATGCTATCAAGAAGGGACATTCCTTGAAATTTTTTGTGACTAACGAAATCAGAAAGAGATGCAGGTTTTAAAGACTTTGAAGAATTTGAACATCCTTGTGAAGTCTTGTCAGCCTGCCCATCAGCTTTTTGGTATGTTATCATAAATATATCACTCCAGAAGCTATTGTCATCAGTAGGGAATTCAGATCCATTGAGCTTCTCGTCGTCTTCCTCATCCATATTAAGTTGGCGCTGGAAAGCTTGATAAATAGTCAGGTGCTTGCTAAGTGGCTTTCCCCCAATTGTGAATATCAGTTTGTTCTGATGGTCACTTGAACTACTACCCGAGGCAAGTCCACGATAATCTCGGCCAACTCTTATACCTCTTCCACCTATCGAAGCAAGCCCTGCCATTGCAGCTGCAGCGAATGACATTGCTCCCCTTGAACCGAACACACTTCCTCTTCGAAACTCAGAAGATTCTGCGGCTCTTTCTGTCGCAGACCTGTCATTCAAGGTGGATATTGTTTTTACCTGATTATCAGTTGCTGAACAATCAGCTGCCCCTTCATCAGAGGCATCACCAAGCTTGACATCGTGTACCTTCTCGGGAATACAAACAGGAAGAGAATCATCTCTCAATACCTGATATGGTAACAATTTCTAGCACCGTTACAATTCAACTAAATAATAAGACAATTTCAATTGTTTATCTTGAAGTTTGTTACATCGAGACATACAAAAACACGTAAACTTCGAAATGAGGTAAATTTATTCATAAAAAAGGTAAAATAGAAATATTTTAGCACCTCTTCGTGATCATCTTCCTCATCAGAGATGTCATCATCTACAAGCATAAGTGTGTCATCCATCTCAACAGGAGACATGTCCAACTCATCCTGCATAAAACACTGCTAATTTTTAATTTTAAAAAAAAATTATTTTGGCAGAATTGGAAGGGGAAAAGCAACTAAAATAGTTTTAAAAAAAAAGAAACACTGCAAAGAATTGGAACAAAAAATAGCAATAATCATAAGATTGAAGAACATAAATATCAAAAACGAGTAATTAGTTAAGCAACCACTAAAGTAATTGGTACCATGATTGATAACAAATCTCATCAAAAATGCTATTTTTGACAAAAACTTTAGTACATTTAAAGATTCCATTGTTTTACACAGACTTTTTTAATGCCAAACTAGCAGTCATGGATTTGATGAAGTGCACTGACAAGTCTATGCTAAACACTAATAGGGCACAAGAAAGTAATTGCATACAAAAAATGAAGGATGCACATCCCAATAGATAGAAACACCAATCAGGATGATCAGAATGATCCATGAATATACAAATAAGAAATATATTAACAATCTTAACTCTTGCCATAAATGAAACTAATCGCCTTTTTGGTTGATAGGGATGATTCTCATCAAATGAGGTTTTAGAGGACCATTTGGAGAGAATTTGAAATTTTTCAGGTTGCAAGGGAAGCTTTAAGGTAGAGTTCAATTTGGACTTAATTGGGGGTATAAATTGAGCTCAGATGGATTAGGTTTAATGAACAGGGAATGGTGTCAGTTCTAGAAAAGCAGACTCTTTTCGAAGCAGCTACTCAAGGATCAAACTCCACTCCTGGCTCTGCTCCGGAAGTAATCTGGCATAGCTCCTTCAATTCATGATTGTTGTTCGCAGTCCAGGGCCTTAGCTCTCCAACCTTTGTGTTTTCATCTCTCCCAATGTGGTTCTTCCAGAGGGTCCCTCCTTCCATAGCTCTATTGACAATGACATAAAGCAACAAAAACAACAACCTTCATGAGAGAACCAGAGTGAACTGGATTGGACTTGGCACTAAACAAATATCATATATAAGCAAGTGCCCTATTGACTATTTAGTTGAGTTCGGGACCAGCTGGCTGTGTTTGGTTTGAAGGGATAAATTAGAGTGGTCTAAACCCTAATTTTGTTCCCAGTACCGCCTCCATATCTCTCCCATAAGCCAACCTCTCCTCGTCCTGATTGTGTCCTCATCTCGACAAGCAACCACAATCACATTTCTGTGAGCTTCCAATCACTCCCATCTCTCAATTGTGCTTCTCCTTCCGAGCAGTCCAACCATCACAATTCTTCCTCATAAGTTTGCGTGAGATTCTCTATGCCACTCCCTTACATAAGCTATACCCCTATGAGCAAATCCTGCTCACCAGCCTCCTCCCCACGACACCCCCTTCTCAATGGCTTCCTAATTTCTATTTTCTGTTGCCCTGGAGGGGGGAACAGGGCCAGTTACCTAAACTCCATGTGTCAGAGATTAGAATCGCTGATCTTTTTTTTCTTTTCGGATCAGCAATGATAGAGTTGATCATTCATTTAGTAAGTCATTATTTGGTTGAAGGCTCATGTTTTCTTTGTGAATGCTTGGACAAGATTTGTGCACATGGTCAAAAATCTGGTATTATTTAATAAATCTCATTTCTCCAGCATTTGCCATTTCTGCTTTAAGAGAGTTATATGCCTGTGTTACGGGTTTGCCCTTTTATTCAGTCATTTGATTTGAGATTTGTATTAAACCAAAGAAGCTCAATAATAATAATAAAAAAGTTTGCCTTTAACATTTATGTCTATTTGTCTAGTGTGGGATTATGCTTAGGAGTAAAAAATGCTAGATATGTATTGTGAATTGTCCCAAGTGAGGTCCCCTAAAAATAAATTGCAATTTCAGATAGAATGCACAGACCTCAGAGGTAGACTCGCTGTGTGAAGTTTTTATTTCTGTCTCTTTGTCTGAAGCAGCTCTTCTGCGGGCAGCATTTCTTGTTTGTGGTCCTCTTGATTCATCTGCACTACATTTCACAACAGCTTTACCCTTCCCTTTAGAAGAACTTGCACTTACTTCTGAAACATCTTTTTTAGCTGGAACTCCAATTGTAACTGATGATCTAGACCTGGTTGAAGGACGGTGTCCAGGAGTTGATGGTGTTGGAGCAGCAGATCCAGAAGTAACAGCAGCTACAGGATCAGAATTGCCAGCTGATGAAGATGACTTATGTGCTGAATCACTTCGCTGAACTCTTGGCCAGAGGAAGTCTTCAACAGCAGCGAGACTAGCTAGTGGATCAATAAGCACAACATTTGATGAATAATCACGAAGAGATTTTTCACCTTGTGCGCGGCATAAACGCAGCTTAAAAGGATGGCATAAAGCCCCTAAACCAGAGGAGAAGCGAGCACTTCCATAACTAGACCTAGCCAATGGGCTTATTGCAACTGGAAAATGTTCTAAAGAAGATAAAGCATTTTGAAGCTTTTGGACCAAGATGCTCATTGAAATTTTGCTACCATCCTTGGGCTCCAAAGGAAGAGCAGTTGCAACAAAATATTTGTACCTTCGGAGAGCTTGTTGCCGAAACCTTGGTAAATTGGCTTCAGAAACTCTCTCTTTCCCAAATGTCCCACAAGTAAAATAGTCTAACAATGCCGAAACAACCCCACTTCCAATAAACTCAAAAGTGGATACACCATCACCTTTTTGAAGTTCAAACAGCATCTCTGTTATCACTTCATTTAGCTGTTCCTCATTACTAGCAGATAAATCAAAGGAGTACACCCCAGAGGCTTTAGCTTTACCTTTAGTTTTTTTCTTTGCATTTTCAACAATGGTATTTAACTTAGAGCAAAGATTTTTTAGACGAATGAGATCTTCTGTGAATCCGGCTTCAGTTGCATCTGCATCTGCTGGAAAATACTTTTCTTTGAAAGCCTTGGCGAGGGAACTAACTGTGGAACGAAAATTTAAATTTGCCAATGGCGCTTCGCCTGTAGTTGGAGAATTAGAAACTTCTGACATAGATCCTTTTGAGTCATAGGGTGAGATATTTTCCGTGTTGGAAGAACCATTCCGTCGTTGATTACGACGAGATCGCCAAGGTATTCCAGGAGAAGGATCACTGTCCTTTTCAGAGATTGGGGGAAGAGAAGGAACAGCACTTGAAGATTCTAACAGTATTAGTGCATCAACAGCATGAATAACCCCCTCCCTCACAAACATCTTGGAAAATGTTCCAGGAAGCTTATCCATAAGAATCTCTGCAATCTGAAGAGCAGGAATCAACAGTTGTGGGTCTTTACATGCTAAAATGCCAGCTATAAAACTGCAATTGAGTAGAATGAAATTAATTATACTTTCAAAACAAGTTAGCAAATATGAAAAAAATTGTTAATAATGAAAGTTTAAGAATACATCATATGAGGTAACCACTACATATAATTGTGTATTTTCAAGATTCAATTAAATATATATCCTTCATATTATTTGAATTCGATAGACATACTTACCATCTTATTTCAATTATAGAAAAATATTGTTCAGTGTGCACCTATTTTGCTTGCGGACTTAGTGGCATGACACTTGAGGGAAAAAAGGTTAAATTACTAGTGCCTTAAAAATTATGGCCAAAATTCTCTGTTACCTTAATTGTGTCAATGTGGACTTGCCATGTGGTATTTCATTGTAAGCAAATGGATAGTGTTCCATGCCTTGCACTAATATGTACAAGTTATCTAGATGTGGCATGACACGTGAGGATAGGAGGTTGCACCACAAAAGTCACACATATTCTAAATTAAGAGGATTTGGTAGCTAAGTCATCTGCTTGCATATTGTGAATAATCTTCATATGACAGGTCAGCAGAATTGAGATATTCAGATTTTGGCCATAATTGAAACATGATGAGAGGTATATATGTACAAAAATTAGAAAATTAAAGGGTTAGCTATATTTGAGAAGATACATATTCTAACTTAAGATGATAGATAGCCAAGTGATCTGCTATTATCACAAGACAGGGAAGGAAAATTAAAGTGTCATTCAACTTTTGGCAATGATTGTAACAAGATGAAAAGTGTATGTACAACTATTTAGAAAATTAAAGGTTAGGCTATAATTGAGAAAACCATCAAAGTTCCAGGTAGATACAATATTCACATTGAATCATAAGAACAGTTATACCTAGATATGTTTGCAACAGTAAGCAATGTCTGGATCATATCCGCTGAGTTGAAATACATCAACTTTGCAATAATAGACAAACATTTATGACGAACAGGACCACTTATACTGGAAGAATACACCTGAACAACAACAATTGGAAGTGTAAGAAACAAAAAAAAAAAGATTCTAAAAAATTGTTCAAACAACAAAAAAAAATTACTTGTATGATAACAGGAAGCAGATCCATTCCAAATTGCTGCAGAAGTTCAGGTTGCTCTTGCAATAATTTCCCATGAGCTGATACTTCTGTAGTAGTTTCACTAGATCCATCATGCTTGCTAGAAGTGCTAGCAAGAGAATTTTTGGTAGCTGTTCCTTTCACAAGTACATTAGAGAGCATTGGCAAAGAAACTGTTCCAATGGGCAAGGAAGGCAGAAGTTCATCTACAAGGTTCACTGTTGCATAAACCTAAATGATTTGACTAGATTAAGTTAATATCCAAAATGTCTAGAATAGAGGCCTTAGAATGGAGAAATAGGGTGGAAAGAAATCCAAACCAAAGGTTAATGGCATGTGCTGAAAGAAAAGAGAAAACATAACCATTGCGATACTAAGTGAGCACTTATGAAAAAAGATGAAAGCTGCTAATAAAGGCCAAGTAAGAACGCATTATAGGGCCTAGAAGCTCTTTGAAAACAGAGCAAAAAAAAAAAATCCACCGTTTTTGTAATTGTACATTTGAATACTTAAGAGACTCCAAAGATAACCAAAGCAATCAGTAGAAAATAGTGAACGATATGTTCTCCCTAAAAGATATACTATTAATAGCTAACTTTTGTATACTAATTTACAGAACTTTCCAAAAAAAATTTAACATAGGCCTAAACTTAACTCACAACATAGGAGTTCTTGGAACACCCAAAGTTAGAACTCATCCAATATCCTTGTAGAAAATTGGGCTTCAATCTACTTCCAATGTGCAAGAAGAGGACATCCTGAGCCGATGTCCTCCTCCATCAAGTCCAGCAGCCTATCCATAGCTCAAAATATGGACATACTGTAAGAGAGGGAGTCCTGGCACTTCTGGGCATTGTTCTTGCTTGCATTATTTGCATAACACATCCAAGTTTGTTATGATTACGTGTTGCATATGTACCCCCTAAAAGCCACCAAGAGATTGAATAAAAAACACATTTTGTTCTGATTTGTCTACGTCCAACAAAGGATCAAGCTATGCTATCCATCTTCAGGAAGATCTGAACAGAGAAAATGTAAATGTCTACTAAATCTAGCAAAGGGTCAAATTATGTTGTCCATCTTCCATCTAGGCTTTTCAAGTGTTGCCTTTTCCCTATAGTGTATTGTGTACTGATGTAATTGTTGCTTCAAGGGAAGCATAACTCTTGACATTCTCTATTCATCTTACGTACTCCAACTATTTATAGAGTTTTTCGCATTATAGGTTAACCAAAAAAAATTTTGACTTAGTGCAAGTAGTATGCTTCTCACTTCATTATTGTCGTGCCAAATTCATCTTCTGCTTGTGAGAGTTCCTCTAGTTTACAACAAGCTGGATCTACATAGTATTTGTGCTTCAGCTTGAGGGAAGTAGTAATGTCATTAGTTTACATGATGTTATGTAGTGGGTTTAATCCCGCATCAGTACTTCTAAGTTTATGATATGGTTATTTCATAATGAAGCACTAATAAAATTGTTAGAAAGATCCAAAACGCATTCTACCACATATTATGTTAGTATACCATGTATGTGGTATGTTGAAAGTCTTTTAGGCCAAATTCAAAGTCATGACAAAATTGGATAGGTGTTAGTTCTGTCTTCCTTCTACAGAAGGTTTTTCTCCTCAAAAGAGAAGTCAATTTTAAGAAAATCCAATCATTAAGAAATTCAATCGAGATAGGGAATTGTTACTAGTCAGTGACACTTAGATCATTTCGAATTTATATTTAGACCATGATTGTTATTAATAAATGGTCAATTCTCAGGAAGCGCTACTCTGGAATTAAGTTGAAAGTAGTCAGTGTTATTGAACTACCTCAAATCACTGATTACTTTTATAATGAATTTCTAACCAAATGCAATTGTCCCAGGTCTAGAATTACAGAATATAGAGCCAGGTCACAAGCCTTACTTCTGTCTTCTTCTACAGAGGTCTTTTCTCCTCAAAGGAGAACTCAATTTTAAGAAAATCCTATCACTAAGAAATTCAATCAAGATAGGGAATTGTTACTAGTCAGTGATGCTTAGATCATTTCGAATCTATATTTAGACCTTGGTTGTTATTAATAAATGGTCAATTCTCAAGCTTCGCTACTCTGGAATTAAATTGAACGAAGTCAGCGTGATTGAACTCCCTCAAAGCACCTTTAATTATGAATTTTTAACCAGAGGTAATTATACCAGGTCTAGAATTACAGAATTTGGAGCCAGTGGTCACAAGGCTCCCTTGCTAGTAAGGAATAACTTTCCACAAATTAAACCTAGCTGCCAATACCAAGTGTGCAAATAAGCAACCTTTAACAAGCTTACATAGTTTACCAATACAAATTAACTAAAGAGTGGGAAATCAAAATAAAGTAAAGACGATTGGCAAAATTACAAGAGTGCTTTAAAAATTAAAGAAAAAATTGTGATCTTAGATCAATTTGCACACAGAAGTTAATCATACAATATTAAACGTAAAAGAGACTCAAAGAATCCTACATGGAGAAATTATGTTAGCATTGGTAACTGATATTCTTCAGTTGATATTCGTCAGTCTAGCCATGTTTTTATAACTTTATTTTGTAAAATAAACATCTGATTGTTCTAGTCAACTGAATTAGCATGTGAAGGACACTGAACAGCAATGCTCTCAGTTAGGTAAAGAATGAGAGATACCTGCTCAGGCGGCCTAGTCATGGCAGGTGAAACAGAAGAACCAGAAACAAGTGCAGAACCCAGAAGAATATCTTTAAGAGTGCCACTAATTCCTAAAAGAAGAAGGCTTTTAGCTGCTAGAGGAGATCCACTAGCGCAGGTTGAAAGGAGACGGATTAAACCCTGAATAAACAGTACAAAAAATAGTGAGATAAGCATGAATCAAGCCTTCCTTAGTAATTCAAAGCAGTATATCTACCGTATATGTAGAAGTGCTCAGAGAGACTTGTCCTCCTGAATTGCTGAGAGAAATCAGTCCTGCTGCTTGTGCAAGCAATCCATGATTACATAACTCGTCTAGTTTGTCAGGGCACGATGCAAATGCTTCTGCAATTCTTGTCAGGCAAACAGAAGCATGTTCTACAACCTTCCATCAGAATTAGCAGTGAATCAGCAGCAAATAGAAACATCCAAAAAGTGAAACAAAAAACATATTGAGAATGGATTTTGTAGGTTAAATTTTTTGAAATGACATCTTGAATTATGAGAAGATAAGAAAGTAAAACATGACAAATAAAGAGCTGATGCAAGTAGAATAAATAATATTTTATTGTGGTTTATGCATAACGGTACAAAATAATCCTTATTGAATGTTGATTGATTATCAAGTTAGTCATTTCTCAACCAAATAAATTCACTGAACATGCATATCCATGTAACTTCTGTAATGATACACCAAACAAGTTTTTGGAACTCTCCTCATTATCAAAAAGGGAGAAATATAATATTTTTCATGTTATCTATTTTACCAAAATGAAAAAACTAGGGGAACCTTACACTCCTTTGACATAAACATCAATAAGTTGTAATGGTCCTAGAATCAACACTATTTTCTTTCGTGATGACAAATTAAATATTTAACTTACCTTTGCATCATGATAGTTAAGAAGGTTGGTCAATAATGGAATTGCTTCCATGACAAAATCAGCTGCATCGGATGGGAGTTTCTTGCACATATTTGCTGCAGTGGAGAGAGCCACTCTCTAGAAAGAAGAATAAAAAATAGACAGAATGTAGAAGTAAGAAAATACAAATATTTTAAGAAACAGAAACAATACAATCTGGCAGCAAGTAAACAAAAATTTAATCAATGTATGAAATAAAGGATTTAATTTTACCTGAACTCCTGTGGAAAAGAAGTCTAGGTAAGATAGCACTGCCATAAGTGCACCAGCACGTAAGCAAGCTGTTGGGTGTTCTTGCGATATCTTCTTCAGAGCTTGCAGTGACTGCAAAATATATACGAAACGTAATGGAAGCAGTAAAGGTAATCTGGTTCATAGCACATGTTCTTGATCCTATCTGTATGTTACCAACATTTCAAAGAATAAAAAGGGTAGAAATATAGCTGAAAAACTACAAAGTTTAAACTTCATGAACATTTTAATAAGGAAGATAAAACGTTAAACCTAGACCTGATACGCAGAGAATCAAATTTACAAAGTAGATGCTGCATGTAACATAACCAATCCATCAGCACTAAAATTAAATAGAAGGGTGTCTACGAAGATTTCAGAACCACATTAGGCATCATTCCTATGCTTTGTTGTCAAGAACAATCAATGAGGGTATTTACCTTATATTTCCATACAAATTATGGTCCATCCAGTAGACAAATATAATCATATACTACTGGAACATGGAAACTCACCTGTTCAGCTAGGTCCATGTACTCTATAGTGAGAAGGCGGGCGCAGAAACAAGGAACAGCACCATATCGAACAACAGACGTGCATGAAGCAGGCAGGACATCACACAAGTAGGTGAGGGCCCTGGCCGCAAGTAGCATTATGTCGGGGTTGCTCTCATGGTTAAGAAGTCCCACAAGCACTGGCACAAATGAGTCCATCGCTATCGACCCAAGAGAATCCTCAGTTCCGATTGACAGCATCTCGCAGAGCTGGGTCAGGGCATCAAACTGCTTATCCTCCTCGCCATCAGCACGAAGACCAGCTAAGATCTTTTTCAGCCGCCCACTCTGTTGTGAAGAAGAGGCCGACACGGCAGATGGCGGCAAGAGATCATCAAGACCAGCACCCAATTTCCTAAGAAGCCCCTGAAGGGCGCTGCTAGCTGATGTCAGATTCTGATGGAGGATACCGAGACTACCCTCACCATCGTTATCATCATCAGGTCCTCCGCCATCAAAACTCAACCCTAACATCCTCTCGGCGTCCCTATCCCTGTCTCTCGACCTGGACGCTCCCGCCTCCTTCCCTCTGTCAGCAGCATCCCGATCGCGGTCAGCAGATGACTGGTGACTCTTACCAGAGCTGCGACGGCGACGACCGACGGAATCTCCAGCGGAGGAGTCCATGGGAGGGACAGTGGCAGTGGCGGCGGCGGCAGCAGCAGACGACGAGGAGGGAGGAGACAACGGAAGGTTTTGGGAACGGCGTGAGCGCGTAGAGAGGGCCGGAGGAGCCTGGGAGGAAGCAGCAGCAGTGCGAGAGCGTTTGGCGCGGCGAGTGACGGGTGAGGTCTGAGAAGAGGGCGCCGACGAGGAGGCCTCCGCCCGCTTCCGGCTACGTGTTTCCATACAAAGAAGAAAAACCTCTCTCGCCGCAAGGCGGCGGCGCCGATCAAGAATCGGCCGCGGGCATCTGCGATCTGAGGCCCCCCAAAAAATAAAGCAAGGTAAAGGTGAGAGCTTTACGGGAGCGATCGATCGGAATCCGACAAATCGACGGAGATCGGCGGAGATCTTGACGCGACGGGTAGGTTTTCTGGGGTTGGCGAAGTCGGCGATACGAAGGAGATGATTTCAAGGGTTGGACCGACTCGATGGAGAGATCGTTGGGTCGAGAGGCGAGAGGGGAGGGGATTAAAAAGCTCACCAACGCTTCGCATCCGCTCGTTTGCGAGCTCGGCGTTGGTACCCCACGGACTCACACAACCACTACTGGGCCGGTTGGCCAACTTATTGCACTGCAGCCCAATAACATCTTCTTATATTTTATAACGTTTAATTAAATTTTAATTAAAATTTAATTTGGTGCTTACAAAAATTGAAGGTGTTCTTCACGTTATAATTATTTAGATTTTTTTCCGAATTATTCTTTTTTTAATTGTTTATTTGGCGACATTTAGATAAATATTCTTTTCTTTTTTTTAGAAGCGAGAAGAGGAGAAAAAACGAGAGAAAGAAAGCGCAAAAAAATTTGATAAAACGATTAAGAAAAGTTTTTCACATAGACAATTTTTCTTTGTTATTTCATATAAGAAAATAGATGTTATATCCTTCATGTCGTTTACTTGATATAAAAAAACATACGGATGGATGTATAAATTCACACGTTGATTCATTTATGAACAAAATTTTATATATCCAAAATCGGACGGAAGACCTCTTTCCGTCCTTCCTCATCACCCTGCCCTTAACAACACACGGTCTGCACTGTGTTGTTTCCTCTACGACTTCCGGATCTTAAGGTGGCCTTCGTCTTCAGCCCGCCAATCTTCACACCGGCTTTCGTCTCCATCTCCACCTCTACCAACACCCTGCCACAGTTCCCCACAGGCTTGACGTCTTCGCAACGTCCAGTGCTTAGCTAGAGATGGAAGCCGAAGTGGAGGGAGGGGTGGACGAACGTGCGGAAGGGTCCACAGCCGAGGTTGGCCGCCGAAGAGGATAGAGAAGACAATGGGGTCGTAAGGGTAGGTGAGCTTCTTGTTGGGGTTGCATGAGGTGACGTTAAGGTTCAGGCAGACGATAAATGGCATAGAAATTGCTGCCGACAAGAGTGGCGAGGATGACAACAACAAAGAAAATGTCGCCAGAGAGCACGACCAAAAGCATGACAGTTGGCGTCGGTCGCCTAAGGTGGGCGGTGGGTTTGGCCATCATCGTCACTTCTCCCGAATTCCTCAATGATACCTCCTCTGTCTACGAATGATAGCAGTAGGGAAGGAGATCTACACGTCAATAAAGAGAAAGGAAGAAGACGAAGTAGAAGAAGAGAAGGAGGAGGAGGAGAAAAGGTTGTTACATCCCGATTCCTCAAGAGGAGATGAATTTGGCGGAGATGAATAAGGGAAGTCTCCATCGTATGACAGTGAAGGCAAAGCCGGCCTTAATATGGTGCAAGTGGAGCAATTGCACAGTGCCCCACCTTAGATAGGGCCCCATTTTTTTATTTTAATATGTGTTTAATTAATGCCTCTAACCCTATTTGTTTTTTTTCCCGTAACCTGTTCGTTCCCTTCTCCTTCGTTTTCGGCGACGCCGCGAGTAGCGATAGTCTCGAGGGTTCCTCTTGTCCTGCATCGACTACGCAGCCGGAGGCATCAACCTACGGCACACGGCACACCGAGATCCTCACCGTCGTCGAGGGTTCCCTCCCAGTCGGATTCGTGACGTCCAACCTAGAGAACCGCCAAACCAGCTGTTCCTCAAGAGCTTGAACAGGGGCGACGCCGCGACGTATTCGTGTTTCCGGTGAGACTCATGCAATTCTTCTTCACCAATCACCCTATTCGCTTTTTTTTGTTTGTTCTCTAAATTCTAATCTCTTCAGTCTCACCTTCGGCTTCGGGCCTTCGGTGAAGTTGCAACGTCTTTCTTCTTTAGGCTGACACTTTCTTTTTCACCCGACACTTTCTTCTTCAACTGAGGACGAACACCAAACTTCTTCACCAAACAAGAAAGCTGAGGTAATCTTCTTATCCAGACTTCATCGCCCATGAACAGGGCCTTTGACGAGATTTATGTAGATTTGTTTCGTTTATTCTGCTTGCAGTTATGGTCTGTATTGATGTTTTGGGGGTAAATATGAAGGGACAATTTTTGATTAATTGATTTTACTTATTATGTTACTGATTAATCTTCGAATTGAGGTCTAAGGATTTTAGGTTTAATTTGACCCAAGCTCTTTTTCTTAAGCTTTA
>JBAMIE010193342.1:0-11783 GCA_037177295.1 Kaempferia parviflora | reverse complement strand
CCTGTTTTTCTTCTCATAAGGAAAAAAAAAATTATTTCTCTTAATTATTGTTGATTATTTATTCACATGTTTGAAAATGAGCCATCGTGGTGACAAAATGCACATTTGAGATTGCACGCTATTTAAGATTAAAATGATAAAGGAAATCTAATCAATTCAATAAGTTAGTTAGACGTTGGAAAAAGAAGAAAACTATATTGTCTTCGAAATTTATTATTAAAAAAAATAACTATCTTTGAAAATCTCACAAATTGATAAAATGCTTCTAGAATAGATGATTGTGCATATACATGTATAGAGAAATTTTAACATGTACCTATTTATATGTACGATCGTGGGCGACAGTCGATATAGCATTTTGATGCAGCATTGAATCGAATTTTTTAAACACTCTCTCCTCTATTTTCTGTATGCAGGAGAGATACTGCATGAGTGCAAAGCTGTTCTTTAAAGAACAGCTCCACAGGGAGAAAAATAGCTCCCTCGCGGAACTATTTTTGAAAAAAATAGCTATGCTGCGGAGTTGTTATTTAAAAAACAGCTTTGCAGTAAAAAACAACTTCACATTGATTTATTTTTTAAAAAACAACTATGATGCAGAGCTGTTTTTTTAAAAGTTGTTATTTAAAAGAACATCTCTGCAGGAAAAAAAAAAACAATTCTACATGTGAGCTGTTTTTCAAAAAACAGCTCCACATGTGAGCTGTTTTTCACAAAACCACTCTATAAAGAACAACTTTACAGTATAAAAACAACTCCGCAAGGGTGTTGTTTTTCTCCATGTGGAGTTGTTTTTTAAATAACAGCTCTGCACTATATGCAGTCTCTCTCCTGTATGCATGAAATATAAGAGAGAGAGTTTAAACAATTCAATTCAATACTGTGCCAAAATGTCACATCGACTGTAGTCCACGATCGTGCACATAAAGATGTGCAGGCTAAAATTTCTATACATGTATATACACAAATATAAAATTTAGTTGTTCAATTTATTTTGATAAGTTTAAAATTAATATTTTTTTATTTAGTATTCAAAATTTAATTGATAACATGATAAATATTATTTATTTGGATAGTTAGGTTTGTCGGGCATCCTAATTAATAAGAAAGTGACATATTTTAATTTTAATTATCTCATTTTAATGACGCTCTAATTAAATAATTTATGCACTATTTTTTGTCATTAGCGTTAAGTAAGAAGGAGAAGAAAAGGCTTAATAGTAAAATGAGAGATTACTTTATCAGTGAAATAGTTGAACTTCTTCTCTATAAATAAAAACCCTCCTTCACTGCGACTGGCAGCGGATCGCCGCTTCCCTTGTTCCTCTTCGCCGTCTTCTCCAGAAGCAGCTTTTCCTATTCGCCTCGTTGTTGCTTTGTTTGCTAGCTTTGTGGAGATCGACAGGGAGGTGTGAATAGATCGGTTGCAGGTAGCGATGACTAAGCTGGAGAAGATGGCATCCATTGATGCCCACATGAGGCTTCTGGCTCCGGCGAAAGTCTCCGAGGATGATAAGTTGGTCGAGTACGACGCACTTCTCTTGGATCGCTTCCTCGACATCCTTCAAGATCTCCACGGCGAGGAAATCAGAGAGACGGTATGCTCACTCTATTTGTTTAAACAAATTTGTTTCGATGCGTGCTTTTTGTTTGGATCTAAATGTAAGAAATAGGAGGAAAAAGGACTTATTGGTCAGTCGAAGTGAGTGGTAAATAATTTGAATTTTACATCGTGTTCGATGATTAATCTTATGTGGATCCATTCGGGGTTTTTTAAAGAGGAACCGAATGGTGTTGTTCGTTTCTTGCTTTTGTTTGAAGATGACTTTTCTTGCACTGGTTGTAGTCAGTTTAGATGTTTGTTTAGCTTTCCCAGCTAGGGACAACCTGAGTGAATGCCTGACTGGCCACTGAATAAGTTCCGAGGTGAATGGAGAAGGATTTACTGAGAATCCTAAGCGGGGTTAGTGAGGAATTTTATTTATCTAACCCTTCATATTCTATCAAATTCTCTGTTTGGTTTGGTTATTTGACCTTCTTTTTTTTTCAAACCTGGCGAAGCGAGTTGATGTTTCACTACTAGTAAAAGAAGAATTTGCTTCTCCATGTATGAGAGCTAGAACCTTCAAAACCTTGCTTTAACTTGTTCAAGCATTTTCCTTTTCAGGTTCAAGACTTATATGAACTTTCTGCTGAATATGAAGAAAAGCATGAACCTCAGAAGCTAGAGGAACTGGGAAAGGCGCTGACTAGTTTGGATGCGGGCGATACCATCGTGGTTACAAAATCATTCTCTCACATGCTTAACTTGGCAAATCTGGCTGAGGAGGTCCAGATTGCCCATCATAGAAGGATAAAACTGAAAAAGGGAGATTTTGTTGATGAAAATTCTGCAATAACTGAATCAGATATAGAGGAAACACTAAAGCGTCTTGTAGTGCAGTTGAATAAGTCGAAAGAAGAGGTATTTGATGCTTTGAAAAATCAGACAGTTGATCTGGTTTTAACTGCACATCCAACACAGTCAGTCAGAAGATCCTTGCTTCAAAAGCATGGAAGGTTTGTCAATTACTGCCTACTATAATCTACTTGCCAGTATTCGAAGCAAATATGTCATTTTTCTTCTTAGATTGTCTAGTTTAGATGCATCATTTAGCGTTGTTAATTTGTGGATTTAATTAATAAACACACGGGGAAAGAGGGGGGGGTTGGGGGGCTAAAGATCCTTGTACCTTTCCTCTTCTTTACTACAAAAATATCCTAAAGTTCATGATGAGATCCTGCATCACATATTTCCTACTTGCGCAAGCTGTCATAGTTAACATGTCAAAGACATTTTAATTTTAGTAGGAAAAGGACTAACCTTGTAAATCTTTCAGAACATACTCCATAATATTATTTGATTCTTGCACTATCTAAGATGCAAATGAATGGATAATTGTATCTTTAAATCTTAGAAATTTCTTGTCCTTACCATTCCTGGTGTGTTATTCTTGTTTAATAACGGCAAGTAGCTGTAAATGTAATGAAGTTGGGACCTGCTAGAATAAAGGACGAAAGTAACACTTTTCTTACATATGATCAATGTTTCTTCAGGATAAGGAATTGTTTAACTCAGTTGAATGCGAAAGACATCACTCCTGATGATAAGCAGGAGCTTGATGAGGCTCTTCAGAGAGAGGTAATTCTCCCACATACTTCACTTTACTATGAACAGGCATCTTTTTAGATCCTTGAAGTTTTTCATAGAGCTGGAAGCTACATGGTTGATTTTATGATCTTTTCAATATTGACATAGAGAAGAGAGAATAGCGTAAACCTGTGCATAGAGAATTTTTAATTTAACAACCCAAGTCACCAGCTTGTTTAATGTTTTGTTACCATTGATATTTCAAGTATATACAAAAAATAGGAAAAATGCCTTTTTTTTGCATGGAATCAAGTTGATAATTCTGTAAGAATGAGTTTCCTCTTTAAAAATCAACTATATCATCTTTTTAACACGGGTGTTTCTTATTAAAAAAAATGAAGCATTTAATGACATTCCATCAACCGATGGTTTTAAATTTTGTTCTATGCCTATTGACACGGGTGTAATTTTTTGTTTTTCTTGGTAATCGACATGCGAGAAGGTATAGCGAATGAGGCTCAACCTTCAAACATGTAATAGCAGTAAACTAAATGTGTACATGCAATTTACCCTTGATGCATTCCATTGGACTGCAGGAGATGCACCTAAAATTTACACTATAATTTAGCGTGAAATATTTATTTCCTTATGAACATAAGTTCTTCTAATCTACATGCATTGTTTCATCAAAATCACTTCCATTATTCAATTTTCCTTTAGATTGAGGTTGAGAACTTTCTTGCCTCTACATCTCTTCATCCTTCCCATCCCTGATAGTGTGGTAAATGAAAATCTCACCATCAGCAGATAATGACCAATGAACATTTGTAATATATGCAATAGCTGATAATTGACCCTCTGGAGGTTCATCCTCTTGGTGGTCAATGCTTGGCTCGCAGCTTTTGTAATTCATTTTATGTTGCATATGCTGAAGACCCTGACGTACTAGTACATTCTCCATTTTTTATCTTACATTGTTGGAAACAAACATATTGCTAATTCAGCTTGGAAAGGAAATATCCTCAGTCTTGTAATCTTGTTTTTTCATAGTTGTGTTTTTATTGTTTATTGCAAATTGCAATTGATCTTTTGCACGTCTTATTGCTTTTCATTTCTTTAATTTTATCAGCTCAAAATTATGGCTTTCATTCTCGAAACAACTAGTTTGTCTTACAGCATAAAATGATTTGACATTACATAGAAATCTGATCTTCCAATCTGAGCACTAGCTAATTGGTATCGAAACACAAGCTAGCCTATTTGCCCGCTATCAATTTGCATCACTCTTTGTCATCTGGCTTCGCACCTTTTAGATCTATAGGTTCTGCCTAGCCTTTCAGATACAACATATCCATCATGAGTAATTTCTTCATGTCATAGTTGGTAGAATCCAACTTCATCATATTTTGCCCCGGTATCCTCATCCATCTGTGATCCTGCTCTATCTTGCTCCGAAATCACTTGTTGGGATGCTACAGAATTAATTTAAGTGTGTCTGATGGATACGGCGATGTCCTAGCAGTTACTTGCACAATATTGTAGTGAAAAAATAAAATGCAAACACACCAAATTTACTTGGGAAATCCCATGGAGGAACAAGGGTAAAAAAAACATCAGTAACATACGTCACTAGTAAATATGAAAAAGTACTCACTAGTTTTTCCAATTGAAACATGTTATTTGAGTGGAATAAAGTAAGAATACCTCAATTCAGGCCACTATCATCATCTATATTGTGCTTAAAGACTAATAGGTTAAGAACAAGATATGATCAAGAACCAATTTGTGCTTAAGGACTAATAGTATAGTCAATCAGTTTATATTAAATTTACAAAATATCTAAAAACAATCCTTACCATGTAGTCCAATTAGTGAAATGCCTTGCCGAAGGTTTCATATCTTCTCTAAAATTCTCTAGTATTTATTACTACATTCCTATAATATTTTTTTTAATATCATCATTGTACATTTGATTTGTTGACTTGTAGATTCAAGCTGCCTTTAGGACAGATGAAATCCGAAGAACTCCACCGACCCCTCAAGATGAAATGCGTGCCGGAATGAGCTATTTCCATGAAACCATATGGAAAGGTGTCCCTAAATTTTTGCGACGTGTTGACACAGCACTGAAAAACATTGGGATAGACGAGCGTGTGCCCTATAATGCACCACTTATTCAATTTTCCTCTTGGATGGGTGGTGATCGTGATGGTATATCATCTCCCTCTGATTCATCGGCTTATGTTGATTTTGCTATTATTTTGATATAAATGTAGTTGATTTGCGTATTTCGAAATGGAATACGGTAGATTGCTCATTGTTCTTACAAACTTATACATTAGGAAACCCAAGAGTTACTCCAGAAGTAACAAGAGATGTGTGCTTGCTGGCCAGAATGATGGCTGCAAACTTGTATTACTCACAAATTGAAGATCTGATGTTCGAGGTATTACATGGTCTTCTTATTGTAGTTTGTCGTTCTTTCTTTTGCAATGTTCTTGTATGAAGAAATGACATATTTTCTTGTAGTTGTCTATGTGGCGCTGCAATACTGAACTTCGAGTACGAGCTGACATTCAACACCAATCTTCGAGAAAAGATGCAAAGCACTACATAGGTACTATTTTTTCATTATTTTTTTGTCAGTTTAATTACAATTATGTAAATGGTTTTTTTCTGTTAATATTATGCAAATGAATTTTATATCAGATGCCACCATCTTCTGAACTTATCTTTCTTGGTATTTTATTAAACTGCTTCTGTTATAGGACAATCTGTCAAAATCCTACTTTACGTTTTGACATTGTAATTTCGTAAGTTTCACTGTTTGTACTGTGATATTTTCAAATTTATGTTCATGAAGACTTTGTGTATTCATTGTTTGCTTCCTATTTATTATTTAACAGAATTCTGGAAGCAAGTTCCTCCGAATGAGCCTTACCGTGTTATACTTAGTGACGTGAGAGATAAGTTATACAACACACGTGAACGCTCTCGTCATTTACTTTCAAATGGATATTCTGATATTCCTGAGGAAGCGACTTTCACAAATGTTGAACAGGTATGCATCTCTATCCATGTTACAAAGAGTTGTTTTAATCTCTGCCTTGAGTGTAATCACCTTTGCTACAAGTTGTTTTAATCTCTCTTTATGTTATTCCACATCTGATGGATTCCATAGGGGTTGTAACAATTTGTTCTGCCTTTGTTATAGTTTCTGGAGCCTCTTGAACTCTGCTATCGATCCCTCTGTGACTGCGGTGATAGGCCTATTGCTGATGGGAGCCTGCTTGACTTTTTACGCCAAGTATCAACCTTTGGCTTATCTCTTGTTAGACTTGATATTAGGCAAGAATCTGACAGGCACACTGATGTTGTTGATTCTGTTACCAAACACTTGGGAATTGGATCCTACCGTGACTGGTCTGAGGAGCAACGCCAAGAATGGCTTTTATCTGAACTTAATGGGAAACGCCCTTTGTTTGGTCCTGACCTACCAAAGACAGATGAAGTTGCTGATGTTCTAGACACATTCCATGTCATAGCAGAACTTCCTTCTGACAACTTTGGGGCTTATATCATATCAATGGCAACTGCTCCATCGGATGTCTTGGCCGTTGAGCTGTTGCAGCGTGAGTGCCATGTGAAAAATCCATTGAGAGTAGTTCCATTGTTTGAAAAACTTGCAGATCTTGAGGCTGCTCCAACAGCTTTGGCCAGACTTTTCTCTATAGATTGGTACACAAACAGGATTAACGGGAAGCAAGAAGTCATGATTGGATATTCAGATTCAGGGAAGGATGCCGGGCGATTTTCTGCAGCTTGGCAGTTATATAAAGCCCAAGAGGAGCTTATAAAAGTTGCCAACGAGTTTGGAGTAAAACTGACCATGTTTCATGGTCGAGGTGGAACTGTTGGAAGAGGTGGTGGTCCTTCTCATCTGGCTATCCTATCTCAGCCACCAGATACAATTCATGGATCCCTTCGAGTTACTGTTCAAGGTGAAGTAATTGAGCAGTCCTTTGGGGAGGAACATTTGTGCTTCAGAACACTCCAACGTTTCACAGCTGCTACACTTGAACATGGAATGCACCCCCTTATTCCCCCAAAGCCAGAATGGCGTGCATTGATGGATGAAATGGCTGTTGTTGCTACAAAGGAATATCGATCTATTGTCTTTGGGGAACCACGTTTTGTTGAGTATTTCCGGCTAGTGAGTTTTCTTACTTTCTCATTTGAGTTTTTATTCTAGTTTACCATCGTAACCTCAATGGAATGTGATGTCAACTAGTCAATCCTTTGGATAATGCTTTCTTCTTCTCTTTTCATCTCTCCTTAATGCAAATATGGTTACATTGACAGGCTACACCTGAACTGGAGTATGGGAGAATGAACATTGGAAGCCGGCCATCGAAGCGAAAACCCAGTGGGGGCATCGAATCACTCCGTGCAATTCCTTGGATATTTGCATGGACACAAACACAGTTCCATCTACCAGTGTGGCTTGGTTTTGGTGCTGCATTCAAGCATATCTTGCAAAAGGATATCAATAATTTTCAAACTCTTCGACAAATGTACAATGAATGGCCATTTTTCAGGGTCACCATTGATTTGGTCGAGATGGTTTTTGCCAAGGGAGATCCTGGAATAGCTGCTTTATATGATAAATTGTTGGTTTCTGAGGATCTGTGGAAATTTGGTGAGCAACTCAGAGCCAACTATGAAGAAACAAAGTGTCTTCTTCTTCAGGTGAGATATTGTTTTTTCATCAACATTTAATTAAGAACTCCAAACTGATTACTGAGATACAACAAAAACAATATATTAATTCCATTAGTTTAAAGTGCTGCCATTGCTAACTGATTACAACTCTTATTCTATGAAAGGATTTATTACTTTTTCCCAGCATTAGCAGTTAGATTACGACTGGGGATGAACATAACAAGTTGGATTGTTTCAATTTGAGAGTAAACTCCAACCTTGGTTCTCTTTTCGTAGGTCGCTGGTCACAAAGATCTATTGGAAGGCGACCCATACTTGAAGCAACGGTTACGTCTGCGACACGCGTATATCAAAATGCTGAATGCTTGCCAAGCATACACCTTGAAGAGAATCAGGGACCCCTCCTACAATGTTAATGTCGGGCCTCATCTCTCGAAGGAGATCACCGAGTCAATCAAACCCGCTGCCGAGTTGGTGAGGCTCAACCCCAGCAACGAGTACGCCCCTGGACTGGAGGATACTCTCATTTTGACCATGAAGGGGATTGCTGCTGGAATGCAAAATACTGGTTAATTAAATTTTGAACTTGATGAATTATATACTAGTGCAAACTGTTTATCGAAGACAGTACTTTCCGGCATCATTGCCTGATTAATATTAATAATTGAAAAAAAAATAAAGCTTCTTAGGAAGTGGATGGCAAAACTTTTGTCCGCCGCGGTGTCGGCCATATGGTGCTGGTGGATGATGAATTTTACCTTTTTACTATAATGTATTTTTGTTTTGATGTATCTAAACGTTTGCACTTGTTAAATCCTTGATGATTTTGGTTGGACTGAGTTTTTTCCTTGCAGTTTATCATCCTTCGAAGGTTAAAAATGCAACAAATGAAGGGTATTAGAACAAGTGAAATGATCTATATATTCATGTTTAGTTGCAATACCTCAAGGTTATGGCGACGTGCAATACACTCTCTATAGACAACGAAGGTTCAAATCTCAAATAAGTTACACTTGATAATTTGGAGAGTTAGAAAAAACTTGTGATGTTGAGCTGTTTGTCAGAATTTATCTGTACTTCTCGATTTATCTTAATGTTAGTAGAAAATTTTCATAGGATCAGACAAGTTACCTTCAGACTTTGTGTCACTATTATGGAGCTTGGATCACTAAAAAAGTATTTAATTGCAAGAATATTACACTATTTCGATTCAATCGCTGTTTAAGAAATAAATCCATTCGATTCCATCCCACTTAACCCCATAAAAAATAACTTAATTATTTGTAAAAAGAAGATAAAGCCACAAGCAGCAAGTGATGAATTATGTTGCCATTTTAATCAAGTTAAAATTATATAAAAAATAATTTTATTAAATTATACATATTTTATTTTACAAAAAATAATTTATATATATGTTAATTATGTAGTTAAATTATTTGTGTGATTTTGAATATTATTATTATTATATTTAACTCATACAAATTAATGGACCACCCGACGTCACAAATAATTAAAGTATTGGTCCTCATTTTTTAGAGTCCTTCCTACCATTTACCATAATATTGTAACCTGAGGCATTTTTTAATATAATTTATTGTTTGGGCAAATTTAATTTTAAATCTATCCGTACCTAGAATTTATTATTCACATAGAGTTGACTTCTGTTTAATAAAATAAATTAAATAGATAAAATCTATAAATATGATAAAATAGGTGATATGATATGATTCATTTAATAAATTCAAGTAAAATTTAAAAATAAATTATATACTATTTATTTTTAAATTATACAAATAGCGAAACAGATCATCGTCAACTTTTTTCCACCGCTAATTAAATCCTATTTTTGACTTTTGTTAATTAAATGATTTAACATAAAATGATAAATAGCTCCGCAACCGCATCGAGTCTTCATTTATTGCCCCACGTCACGGGAAGTTCGATCGCGGAGAAGAGCTTTGGATCGGCAATGGCGTCGCAGCAGGAGCGCGAGAACTTCGTCTTCGTAGCCAAGCTCGCCGAGCAAGCTGAGCGCTACGATGGTACGTTTCCCGACGCAGAACGCTAGGGTTCGGTTCCTTCTATTTCATGGTTTTTTCGTTGCCTCTCAATGCGATCCGACCTCTGTTGGGGCTGCAGAGATGGTGGACGCTATGAAGAAGGTGGCGAATCTCGGCGTGGATCTCGCCGTGGAGGAGCGGAACCTGCTCTCGGTGGGGTACAAGAATGTGGTCGGCGCCAGGAGGGCTTCCTGGAGGATTCTCTCGTCGATCGAGCAGAAGGAAGAGGCGAAGGGGAACGAGAATCATGTAAGGAACATCAAGGATTACCGACAGAAGGTGGAGACGGAGCTTTTTAACATTTGTACCGATATTATTGCTCTGCTCGATGAACACCTCATCCCCTCTGCGTCGGCTGGCGAATCATCTGTCTTCTACCACAAAATGTGAGTTTTATTTGCAACCACCTTGTTGCTATTGCGTAGATCTTTTAGGGTTATCGAACTTTTTCTCATTCTGTCACAGGAAGGCAGATTATTATCGTTACCTGGCAGAATTCAAAGCTGCCGACGATAAAAAGGAAGCGGCAGAGCAGTCTTTCAAGGCGTATGAGGTAGATTTGGTTTTTCTCCCTCTTCTATATTATTTGTCACAAATTAGATTAATATCTGGTCGAAATTTCCCCCATTAGAATGAATTTCTATTTGTGCATTACATATTTTAGCTGTATTGGCTCCTGGAGTGTTTTATTAAATGAAAGTATTGCAGCACTGTGAATCTGTGATTGTGTTCACAACAATATGACACCAATTATTTGTCACAAATTAGATCAATATCTGGTAGAAATTTCCCCCACTAGAATGAATTTCTATTTATGCATTAGATATTTTAGCTGTATTTTGCTCCTGGAGTGTTTTATTAAATGAAAGTATTGTAGCCCTGTGATTGTGTTCACAAGAATTAAGTTTCTCGTTCTTGTTAAGAATCACTACGATATCCATGCTTAAACATTATTGCTTTTTTTGGCACATAAGCGGAGAGGCCTCAACGTTTTCACATCTGTTGGAAGACTAAGTAGGCTGCAGAACCAGACTGTTTTGCTTTGGGAATTAGCTCTTTGAGGACATCATCTGACAAACTAGCTGTAGAACTAATACCTCGCTTTTGTTTATTTCATTCTTTGTTTCACTAGTTCTAGATCACATTTTTTTTTTTTTTTGGTGGAATTGGTGACTTCACATTGTCAATAAATATTTTTTAGGTATTTCTGTTATCGATAGTATTGAGAATGCATGGTGATCATGGTCAAGGATTAATATTTATTAGGTTCCTTGAAGCATGGCTGCCTATTTGTCTTCATGTTAGGCCTTTAATGATAAATTGTATTCTATTTCAATTAGTTGACAGCAGTCCATGAATGATTTTTTTTGTTATGGCTAGAATTTAATGTTTGCATCCATTATTGTGGGCAAAGCATTATGAGAAGCTTAATACGGATTTTGGATTTACAAGTTTTTTCATAATAACCTGAAACAAACCATAAATGAGAAGAAATGGGCATCCCTCATTTGCATATAAGTGAAGTTCTCTCTTGATTTTGCTTCTTCACAATTTGATGTCTGACCTTTTACTAATTTTCCTTGTATCTTGTCATAACCAAAGACTGAACTATCCCTACATGATGTGACATGACATTATGATCACTGTATTTTGCAAGGATATTTATGATTATGAGATTTATCACTTCATTTTTTGTTATAGTCTCAGACTTACTATAATTCTCTATTTCTGGTATTTTTTTGTTTTCCTTGTGAATGTGATATTTCTTTAATATTGACTCCTTTATAGGCTGCCACAAAAGTAGCTGAGGCAGATCTTACTCCTACTCATCCGATTCGATTGGGATTGGCTTTAAATTTCTCTGTTTTCTA
>JBAMIE010193333.1:0-11784 GCA_037177295.1 Kaempferia parviflora | reverse complement strand
CAAATTGCTAAAAAGTTCAGTATAGATTTACTTGTAAATGATTTTCGTAATATGCAAGAGAGACATTCTAAATTTTAATAGATTTATCTTTCTCATATTTGCTATTGACCCCCTCCCTATCTAGTTCTGGCTCCGCCCCTGGCCCCACGGATATGGAAGGGGATAAATGTAGATACGCAGGTGTGAGACGCGGGAATTATATGTCATTAAGGGCATTTATATATAGTCAATACATATGGGCCGATAATATTTTGGGCCGAGACACTTGGGCCCATCACTATCCCTAAACTGTTCGATGGGTCGTAATTGCTAGTGTTGTCATACAGGGGGCAGTTGAAGAATGCGGAATCATTCGGTGCGGCGGGCGAGAAAGAAAGAGGAAACTGGGGCGAGTTAGCGGGAGCCTCCTCTCTCTCTTTTGATTCTTCTGGCGAATGGTCTGAGAAAGCGGTAGACGAGGAAGACGTCTTCTCCTCATTCCCACCCTCCTCCACCCTCCTCCGCCGCCTCCGCTTTCGCTTCCGCCTCCGCCACCGCTCGCAATGGAGTCCCCCAAGCAGCACCGTGATTCATCCCCCGATACTGCTCCCCGCCGTTCGCATCCCCCCAGATCTCCAACCGCAGGTGACATCTCGTCGCTTCGCGCTCTCTGTTTGCAAAATACAGGCGCGTGTCTTTCGAGTTGAAATTGTTGGGTTGTTTTAATCTGCAATAGTACTGATGAGCAATATGGAAGCCGCTGGTGCGGGATTTTTAGGTGGTTGTCTGGAAGTCGATTGAGGTTAGAGCTAGTGAGTGTGCTTGCGTTGTTCTTGAGGCCATTTAGAATTTTAGTGTTTTTTGGATAACGAATTTGGCTTAGATTTATTTATGCTTGAAAAAAAACCCTAGCAGTTGTTGGTTGTCTGTTTGCGGAGGTCCTGAGAAAAAGTTCAGTTTCATGATAGGCAAGATTGGAAAAAGGAAAGCAGGATCGAATGGGCAGTATATTGATTTTAAGGTCCATTTTTTTATGCAGGATGACTTTTTTCTTGATTGAGTTTCATTCTCATTTGTAAATTAGCACTGGAGACGTTCAGTTGATTGTATTCCTTCAAATGATTATTTGATATGTCCGACCTTGTCTTTGTTTCATTAGTCTATAAAATTTTTCTGAAAGGTTGTTCCTTATATTTTTCCTCATAGTGTATCATGTTATTTACAGAGTATGAGTATACTAATATAGTTTGGAGAACATTTAATAGTTATTTTTGTCTAGCAGAGTAGTTGAGTGATCAAGTTGTGTTGTCTCTTTGACTAAGCTATCTAATGGCTTGAAATAAAATTTGGTGTATGTTATGAAAACTATAATTGTTGGTATACATCTCTACTGTTGTCCTCTTGTCTTACTCCTTTTTTCAAACTCCTTTCATTCTTCTCCATCAGATAGTCTACATGCCTCTTCCTTGTGCAATTTGTGTACCTTTTAAAGTTCTCTGGTATAATTTCAAGTATGTCTGTGTATTATGTTGAAGCTTTTTTTTGCCTGTGTTATCATACTACACTACAATTGTATACACTTGATCTCTTTCTCGTGTAGATCACTGAACCTGATTTTGGGATGTTAATTCTTTAGGGGATGAGGAGAAGCAAACCCACATAAGAATTCTTGTATCTAACACAGCAGCTGGCTGTATCATTGGCAAGGGTGGATCTACGATATCTGAATTTCAGTCACAATCGGGAGCTCGTATTCAGCTGTCACGTAATCATGAAGTTTTTCCAGGAACATCAGATAGAATACTATTGATTTCTGGGGCACTTGGAGATGTAATAAAGGCTATGGAATTGATCCAGGAAAAATTGCTTAGCGAGGTCTACGCCTGTGTATTATATGATATTTCTAGTTGTTAAAAATGACTATTTACTACCTGTGTTTTTTCACCTGATACAGTTGGAAGATGGCAATGATGCTGAAGGTAGATCAAAAGTCAGGCTTATTGTTCCTAATAGCTCATGTGGTGCTCTAATTGGAAAAGGAGGTTCAACTATAAAGTATACTTTTATTCAGGCATATTCTTTGATAGTTGAGTTGTACATTCTGTTATATAGAAAGCAGGAAGATTTATTTTATTTTATTTATTTATTTATTTATTTTTTAACTCTTAAGCAATCTTTGCAATTTGTTGTGGTTGTTGGATATTGCACCAAATGGTCTAAATTGACAAAGCATAATCAACAAATAGGACTATTTTTTTTTTTCCTTTTTGTTTGTGCGACTGTTTTACCATGTGGACCTATTCTCATATAACCTTATTCTGAGTAAATTTAAGTTGGGGAACTACATTACTTTTTCAGGTCATTTATAGAAGAATCAAGGGCTGGTATCAAGATATCTCCTCAGGATAATAATGCCGGACTAAATGATAGGCTAGTTACTTTGACGGGATCTTTTGAAGAACAAATGCGTGCAATCTTTTTGATATTGTCAAGATTAATAGAAGATGCTCACTATCCACAGACATTGAACTCACCTTACCAATATTCAGGTGTATCTATTGTGTATATGCTAAATTTGATCTATCCTTTTCCATTATCATTTCTTGATTTATGGATGCTGTAAGATGTCTTATTTGGTCATTGTTAGGCTCTAGATTAATTCTTATTGCCATAAGAAGTGCTTATACCTACTATCTCTTCTTTATTGTGCTTAAGACCTTTTAGATGTATATTGTATTATGTACGATTAAATATGTATATATGTACAATATACAAATAAAAATATTTGTCCAGAAATTTTACAATTAATAGAAGAATCAGATCTATAAAATGAAGTAAATTTAGATTGGTTAGCTGAACCTCCTAGAATTAATAGTAGGCCACCTTCTTTTTTGCCTACATCTTGCCTGCCTCGTCTAATATCTTTATAACATTGTTAGAAATAATTGAGTGGAATAATAAATTATTCAATTTCCAAAAATATAAAAATGACATGTTTTTCTCAATACTAATGAAAGTGCAAGATCCAAAACTTAAGCAAAATTGGAGGATGAGTCATAGTAAATAAATTTGGCAATAATAAGCATATGCATGAAAATATTGGCATTAAATGACTAATATACATATATTGAGGTATAACATATCCAATTCATATTTCCTCATGGAAAACGATATATTGCAGTAATATATGGGATATAACCGTTTACATTAATGAATAATGTAAAATTGATTCATATGTAGAGGTTAATTAATAAATCTATCACATAATTTACCATGTTGAAGTTTTTATATTAAATCTACCGTCTGGTTGCTTTTCATCTTACTGATAAATTGATGACCTGACATTGACAGTGAGTCAGTGACAGAATTCCAAATCATCCATTAGTCTACATCTTGATTTGTTGGAAAAAACTCAGATTCACTTCAAACTCAGATCTCCACCTGCTTTGTTGACTCAATCTTCTTTACCTTTTAGTGACTTTTTTCTCTGGTCTTTCTGGATCCTTCTTTACATCACAATCTTATTGTGCTTTTATGCCCCACTATATGATTTGAACTATTGCAGTTTCTATCATTATCGTGAATGAATGAGCATTATTCTTACAACTTTTGTCTTGGGAAATAGTCCGAGTTCCCAACTGTCTGTAAATATTATTTGCTAATTTATCTTCTTTCCTTCGTCATTTCTACTCTTAGGTATTAACTTTCCTGGTGTTCCTGTTGGATATATGATTCCTTCTGTAGCATACAGTCCTGTGACTTACAGACCAAATGGGTCTGGAGGAAAGTATTCAAATAACAAGGTTAGATATACTCTTCTTGTATATAGTTCTTTCTGATAGAAAATCCAGACATAATTCTCTTACGCTCATGTAGTCATGTTTATATGAAAGAGTGCTAATTTTGTTTTGCATGCTAATCTATCCTATCATTGAATCTCACATCTATCGTTCGTTAACCATTTAGTTTTAGTTTTATCTCCTTGATGCAAACAGGGAATGGTCAAATTTTGAATTTTAAAGTATGATGCAAATTAGGAATAAGATTTATATTTCAAATTCTGTTTTTAGTTGTTTGGTAATTAATTATTATTTTCTTGCTATCTTTAATTTGGAGTCAATTAATGGTGATACTTGTATTTTCTGATTTATTTCTTAGGCTGTTTAGGGTTGAGAGTATCAATGTGGTGTTCTATTTATGTAATATTGAAGTTTTGCTTAATGAAATATTCCACTTTTCAATCTTCCTGTGATGGTTTTTTCTATTAGTGATATAGTTACTTCCTTTTACTTAATCAATTTCGTCTAAGTTCTTGTGTGATTCAACTCAACGGTTCAAATTTGGTGCCACATCAGCCCTTGTTCCAGTGTCCTTTCCATGCACAAGCATGTTGAAACTTAGGTTATTGTTGAAGTAGCTACAAGTAGTTTTTTTTTTTTTCTTTTTGAAACTAGCATTTGGAGTATGGACTAATGAGCATTATTTTTCTTAATAGCTTGAACTGGTAATCTGATTTATAACAGTAGGTTGTTTTACAAATACACCAATATTTGACTTCATTGATGTAGAAGAGAATAATAGCATTCTTAAGGTTGCTAAATGATTGATATTTGAGTTCTTGAGTGTTTTGTTCTGATTTCTTAAGTTCAGAATATCTTCATTTTATTAATCCTTCTGGAAATGCATCTTCTGCTGCTTAATGAACTTATTGAGGTCATGGACATGAATAAACATATAAAAACACTATCTAACGTTGTTCTAATTGTAGAGGGATAAGTGAATGAGTCATTCTGTGAAATTTTGTGAGAGAGTAATTGTGAGGAGTGATAATTAATAAGACAAACATTTCAATGAATCGATTTACTTTCACATATAGAAGATCAAGATGATATTGGTTTAACAAGACAGAAAATATGGAGAAAAAAAGCATTTGCATAGGATTTTATTCATTTGGAAAAACTTATGATCATCTCTAAATGACTATTTGCATTGGGTTTAAGAGAAAAAAGAATATCTAATAATTGTAACAAATTGAATCATTAGTGTTATAGTTGTTTAAAATTTAACCCCTTTTCTATAAATGTAGATTTAAAGTAAAAGTTAGTTCTAAGTCTATATCTTTTTTACCGACGTGTGAAATGAACTTGCCAATTATATTGAAGACACATCCTGTTGGTGCCAATAATAATTGTGCTAATTAGTAGTTGGATTAAATGAAGGGGAGTCTTGGTGCAATTCCATGTGACTTTGCGATCAAGGGTTCAAGCGGAAACAACATCTTACAATGCAGGGTAAGGCTGCGTATAATAAACCTAATGTGATCAAGATCCGGATCCCACATTGGCAGCATGCATCGAGCTGCCCTTTTTTTAGCAGTAGGATTAAATTGGTAATGTGAGAAAAATTTTAACAGGCGGAGGATATATGTGAAATTGAAGTAAAAACTAAATGCACGAACAAACTTAAAATTGATACTTTTAGAAATATAATTTAGTATGGAGATATTAATGTGGATATCATTAATAGCAAAAAAAAAAAACAAATAAGGATGGTTGAAACAAAGAGTTTTTAATGTGGCATTATGTTGTTAAGATGCATGCTGTTAAAAAGTTTTGTTAGCATAGAAGAGAATATGATGTTGGATACATGACTTTAGTAGAGGAAGAAAGTGTTTATATCCAAAAGTAATTAGGTATAACTTCAATAGATTATAAAATGTGAGTAATTAGGTTTAGATGGTATGAGAATCAACAAAGTGGAAGATCTAAGAACAAAGAAAACTTTAACTAATGTAAGAAGAGCTAAAATTCTAGCCTTGTATTAGAACAGATAGGCTACAGGCTAAGGACATTCTCAAGCAGACATTTTTATAGGACTTAAGCCTCTCAATATCTAAGAAAGGCGTGCCAAGGTTTCCTCGGGCCTTTCAAGTGGAAAGGAAAAAGAGAGAAGGGAGCTTGACTATAAGACCCACTCTTCGAACCTTAGTATGACACAACTAAGTCAAGATTTCCTCGAACGAAAGTCAGCCTTAGTGATTGGTGGTGCCTAGTGTCCGCATTGTCGTCCAATAGATAAGAGTTACTCTACGAATACTAAGCTGATCTTCTGCAAGAATTCACATCCATAGGAAGAAAATGATTAAATTGATTTAATATTTCTAGTGACACAACTTTGTATGAAGCTTAATGAAGAGAGAAAATCCATAGTCGACCCCCAAATAGTTGGGATGAACACAACTAGCTACCTCAGTGATGATATATAAATTTTGCATTGGAAACTTGAGGTTTACTGTTGAATACTTGATTATCTTGTTTTTCAGTTTTCTATTGTGGTGGGCTATGGGGCAGTCTTTTGAAAAATTGCTTTTGAAAATAGATATGGCATGATTTACAACTTCAAAAATGTTCAAGTTTGCATTCCTGAAGATATTCCTTAGCATACACTTGTAAATCGTATTTAAACTCACTGTAGAATACTAATTCAGATTTGCTGTTTTCTTTTCTATGTTTATTGAATAACTAGTCCTGTTTGTCAAAAGCTTGAAATTAATTTGGAGTAGCTGAAGTGAAATGCATGGTGCCTAAGGTCATTACTTTCTATGTATATCTATCGCATCTTCTAGAAATAATAATCATTGTCACTGGTTGAGCATGGTTTACCTTCTTTTTAGTTTCTTAATTGTGGATTAGTGCATGTGATTAAAAATAATAATATTATTTTAAATGTTGAAAACTCACAGGTTTTGTTATTGAAAACTGAGTGTTTCTTTGGTTCAGAATCTTTGTTTGATGTACCTCTGGAAATTTTATTTTCTGCGGTAGTGTTTAATGATCACTTCTCCATGTCGCAAGATTAAGCATCATCTGGTAATTTACTTCTGAATATATCATAGCTATTTATGCTTCGTTCATATGCAGGGTGCAGCTTCACCTGCTGTTTCACATCCATCACGGTCACCTGGTGGGCCTCTTGAAGCCCAGAGTAGTTCAGTGACAATTGGAATTGCTGATGAGCACATTGGTGCTGTTGTTGGCCGTGGAGGAAGGAACATAATGGAGATCAGTCAGGTTTTTTTTTTCAAAAGACATTTTCTTCATATGTCTTTTTCTTTGATGAATTTCATTCATTTGTGTAGTCCTCCCTAGTCCCTGCGCTTGCAATTTATGCTTCCTACAAGTAATTTAGGATATTTTCATCTCTCTCTTAATATTTGATACAATATGTTATAAGTAGGTCCCAGAAGCCTGAGACGCTTAAAGTCAAGATGATGTGACTGTCAAAGTCTTGGCCGATGTGGCAATTAAGACTTTCGAAAAGAAGGTCTAGGGTTATGCTAGCTCGGAAGGACCCACCCCAGCTCCTCATTGAACAACAGATCAGACCACACGGGTGTTCGCTAGTTGGAAGTAGAGTCGAACGATTCGCTGAGAGCACAACGTCCCATTCCTGCTTATGGTCTCTTAAATCCTTATCCGAGCGACACAAAAACTGAGCAGACCCTCTTGAGCCTTATTCCTTGCTATCCAGATAGCTCGCTCACGAATATTCCCAAGCTCCCTTATCTTGGCATTCCCACTTTATGCAAGACTAGTGACCCCTTTAGCCATTGCCCGGTTGGCTCAGGTACTGGCCGGACACTATAAAGAATCGTCTATCATTCCTAAGATGGTCCGCCCAGAGTTTGTCCTAATCCCTCATATTGTAGCCTCCATGACCTATGTAGATGATCCGCCCAGAAATGACCTCAACCCTATCAACAACTCCATGTCACATACAGGTGGTCCGTGGGAATGACCTCAACTCCATGAACAGCTCTATGCCACATGCAGATGGTCAGCCCGAGAATGACCTCAACCCTATCTCTATGCCTCATGCATATCTGAACGGCTCACTTTCTGTTCGGACGTCTCAGAGAATAGCCTTCTCAGAGAATCATAACAGCTTGACAGAATAACTGTCTGTTAGAAAATATTCCGTTAGCATGACACCCGGAAGCTTCCCCTAGCACATATCAGACTTTCTAGTTTCCTCGTCACCCGACACTCTCTGACAGGAATATTTCTTATGCTCTCGATATAACCGAGGCCTAACATCTAGTATAAAAAAAGGTACGCATGCATATGGAGGGGATTTTTGACACTTTTTCACAAGATACTGCTGAAAGGACCTCTCATTGTCTTCTTCCTCTGTCTCTATTTTTCGCTTTCTACTTTTTGCATACTGTATTTTTCTGCATCGAGGATGATTTCTGACTTGAGCGTTGGAGTATCCGAGCTAGGACATTTTCTTTGGTTTCTGGTTCTAACGTCGTCGACTGCGTGTGCGTAGGCTTGACAACATCACGAAGCGTTCAGAGGTAGCGGACGTGCAAGGGGTGCTTGGCACTATCTTAGTGCTCTGCTATTTTTTCCCTTTGTCGGAGGGATCCATATCCTCGGTGAACCCATCTCTCTACCCCTCCTATCCTCAACTCCCACTTTACCGAACCACCTCAATTTCCACCTCTTCCACCCTTTTCACCTACTATAACTGTCACTCATTTGCTTGGAAGGTTCCTGATTCCGGACGCGTGTTCCAGACAGGATCAATATCCATTTACCGCTTTTGGTGAAGTAGAAACGATTCTCATCTTGTTAAAATATATGGTTTTTTGAATTTTGGTGGAGCCTCATGCACAAACCCCAATTAAACTTATATGATGACAGAATACCTACTTCACTGAGGATTTGGTGAAGGGGGCGGGGGCATTCTTCTAAGGATTCTTGCCATGCTAATCTATTGTAATGTATCACCGATCATAATTATCTTGTAGCATCTTACAACCATAACAAAACTGACTACAAGATTTACTATAATCAAACTATTGGTCACAAAAGGTGAAACTGTCATATCCCTTTTAGGGTGACTCTCCACTATCTAGAAGGAAGGTAAATCACAGGCTTTCGCCCAGCAATAGCAGCACATGTAAGGAGATGTTGAGGCAACCAGTGCGGCATTCTGCATTTGTTGGGAATCCTTTTGATAGTAACACCCTTGCGTGAACCAACCCCACCAGTCCGTGGGGCACTGTAATCATACTATTGCACCTATATATTGTGTATATCCAATACAATCAAATGGTGGTACCTAAATCGAACGGTCACACCTCTATAGACCTATTTTAACTCATCTTTAGTACATTTTGATCAAATCGACACTTATTTTAATACAAACTTTGTCCAATGGATTCCTAGATTATATAAAAAAAAAAAAAACTTTGACCCATGACAAGAGGGATTGAAACCCCAAATCTCTTAATAATCCATTGGATGCTCAACATTCTATGCTAAACTAGTGATAGCTGAAACATGTTGCTTTTGTGATTCATAGTCGAGTATTATCTAGAGCTCAATTGTGAGATAACTATTTTCTTCATGCGAAAAATATCTGAATTTATTTATCTTGTTTCTGCCCTTCTATATCCCTATAACCATCAGCTAGCTGTACTTGGTGGATGAGTAAGTTCTGGAACCTTTTCTACATGTAAATTCTTGGATTTTCAGGTTAGTGGGGCCAGGATCAAGATATCAGATAGAGGTGATTTCATTTCTGGCACGTCGGATAGGTACAAGCTCTTCTGCTTTTCCAAATAAACCATACAAATTGCGGTTTCTGATACTTTGTGCGACCCAAAACATTCAGGAAAGTAACTATTACTGGATCAGCTGAAGCAATCGGGATTGCTGAGTCCATGATCATGCAAAAAGTTTCTTCCAACACAGACGGTTGATCACGAGGACGAAGGAATTTCAATTTTGCTGCATCATCCTGAGTGTCCGTGCCAGTTGCTTTGGTGAGAGTATCTATCTTATTTCGAGGCTAGATATTCTTTTGTTATGCCTGTAATTTTTAATTATCTTCAACGTACTTGTAACTGCCTGATTTGTACTTTGTTACTGGAGTAGTTCACGAGTACTTTTGATTGAATCGAAAACCCATCTTACAAAATCAAAGATAATCTAGGGCAGATCTCCCTGATTGAGACACTTGAAGCTTATTACGTCAACGTCGCCAATTTAATTCTGTTAAGAAACAATCGCAGCCGCCGCCTTGCACCACCCATCAACAAGAACTTAACTAGCCAGTAGCCGCCCAAGTCCTGTTCATCCAACCTCCCCTCATTTAATTAATGAATCTGATGGGATGTGTCGGATATATCTTTGAGAAGTTATTGTCTGATGAGAGATTTAGTAGATTTGTGATTAGAGAGTCATCGATATCCATCCTTGAGATTCAAGGTTGACCCACTCCTAGTTGAATCTTCATTAAAATCCGATACCACTGAATTATCTTTTTCTATTATATCATCTTTTTCTGAATTAAATGTCCCCATCAACCCACTCGGTTTATTATAATTTTTCTGAGTGGTCCATGGTCACCAAGTTGCTTCACATTTTGTTAACATGTTATTATAATAGATCACTGATAATCTGATACCTGCCGTAGTGGCTAATTATTGTTTATTTTCTAAGTGATTAGTTAGTCTACGTGTGCAGCTGCTAACCCCTACCTCATCACCTTGTTCGTGAGGCCATCGAAGGCCATTAACCCTATCTCATTAGCTTGCATGTGTAAGGTTACAAATGGTCTCCACGGGATGCTCAGGGCTTAGTGGATGGGTGTCAAATTGTCACCTAGTTCGATCTCTAGCTATGATATATTTGTAGAAATTTTTCTTCAAATAAGATGCGCAACCATTGGATGTTGGTCTTCTAGGTCGGCCACCGAAAGTACTTTCTGATTTACCATGGTAGCCGTTGAAAAATTTTTGTGGGGTCAAATCGGTCGCCCTAATTTTGGTATTACGTAGTTTAATATTTTTTTCATTAAAAAAAACAAATGATTCTCATGAGTTGACATAATTTGTAACTATGTCAGTTGTTCTAATAAGTCTTAGAGTTAATTTTCAGTGGATAAAAAAAAAGCTCTCCTACAGAGAATTATTGTGTTAGGAAAAAAGATCTACATACCTATATTTAATCAGAATTTCACGGATACTAAATAGATAAATATTATCATTTTTTTACTCCAACAAATGACCATGGCTTGTGAGTGTAAGAGCCGGCACCACCCGTAGATGTTAATGAACGTCAATACTAGTGTTTAGAGGTTAAAAGAAAATTAGTTGGCATTTTTCTTAGAATTTAAGAAATTTTGGTGGAGGCATTTTGCACTGACACCCCCACCAATTTATCCATAATGCACTCCGTCATTTGGTTTGTCTAAATTGACGATATTGTTTGTGTTCCACTCGAGAAACTCTATTTTTCGAAGGCCATCGATTTTATTTAATAAAATCACTTGAACAACGATTTTTTTTTAGTCAAGAATCAGTCACTGTCAATGTTGAAGTGTATTTGAACAAATATTTGTTCACGCTTAACAATTCAATAAATCATAAATGATATATAAGAGTACTCTATGATGATGATGCTTCATACTACGACAGTATGCTCTTACTAGTGTGCTGAAAATTAAAGACTTGCTACACTAGTAACACAGAAAAAACTGTTATCGGACAAAATGAACACATAAGAACTGCTGATCAAGATCAAGACGAAGAAATGCCTCTTCTTGTGCCATACAAAACACTCAACTGATCATATCCTCATGATCCATCACCAAAAGAAAAGGAATGCTAGATTGAACTTTGGATTGCGTAAAGGTCACTTAATTACATAATTTTATCAACTTGCATACTAGTAATATTAAAACTTTCTCTAGGATAAAAGGGACCGCAAATACACCTTCCACGGCGTACGT
>JBAMIE010193325.1:0-11784 GCA_037177295.1 Kaempferia parviflora | reverse complement strand
AAAGGGGGAGATTGTTGGAGCAATCTAGTGCCCTAGGGTTTTGATGTTTGGGCAAAGGTTTAAGTTAGGTTTATTATTGTATTAATGTATGCTTGTGAGTGTGCAAGATACAGATACAACGGAAAAGTCCAAGTGTGATCTTGGCAAAGGAGGAGAAGTCCAAGTGAGGCTTAGTTGTGTAAATCCAAGGAGGAGCCTTGGTTGCGTAAGCCCAAGTGGGACTTAGTATTGGAAGACCCGACAACAAGGACCGAGGCCGATTGAAGCATCTAGAAGGCAAGGCGTGAAGGATGGGACGGTATCCGAGGGGCGCAAGGCTGATGGAAAATGGCTAGAAGGCTAGGTTAGGTTGATCGAGCGAGAACGAGTGCTGAGTGAATTGTACTCGGGGTGAAAACCCAAATGTGGGTCTGTACCAGTCGCCTGGAGCCTATATTAGGAGACTGGTAGTGAGTTGAAGGTGAATTAGGGAATTTACAGAAAGATTGGTCAAGTGACCATGCGCCTGCACCAGGCGCCTCGTCCTCGAGCAGGCGACTACACCAGTCGCCTGATCAGGGGATCAGGCGACTGGTAAGTAGCCGTTGAGCTGTAGTCGTCGAGTCTGTGAGAGGACCAGTCGCTTGGTGCATGGACCAGGCGACTAGTGGCATGCAAATCAGCTTTTGTGGAAAGCTGATTGCCTATATAAACCAAAGTTGGTTCTTTAGTTGAGGTTGACGAAATTAGTTGTGGTTAACAACTGATTAGTAGTCTTTGTATGTGTACATCCGAGAGTATTCGGAAAGTGTTTGTGGTGAGGTTTCTCCACCCATAAGGAGCTACTCGAGCTAGGCGGAGTTTCTAGGGAATCATCCACCGACAGATCAGGATCGTCCACCTCACGGACAACCGAGGAGTAGGAGCCCTAATCTATGAACCTCGTTAAATCGGTTTGTGTCGTTGTCCTCTAGCCGGTGATCAAGGTCCAAACAAGGAGTACCCTATTTGGTCTACTTAGCTAAGTAGAACTAATCGAAGCTACCTCGCTACATCCTAGACTAGTTAGACCAAGGTTTTATAATAGAAAAATTAAATATACAATTTCTTAAAAAAGCTTTGTCTAGAAGTGGTCGTCGCTCTGATATCAAGAAGGCTCCTATGCCTTGCCACAGCTTGGAAGTTAATTTTTGAAATGTGTATTTGATTGACTAATGACTAAACTTGAATCTAACTCAAGTGTCAACCAATCCATAGATTTTAAATTAAATTGAAGATAAAAAATTAAAAATCTCACAAATACATATAAAGTTCCTTGATTGATAACATAGAAGAAGGTGAAATGAATATTAAGGCTAATTTGTCTAACTTAACCCAATTTAATCTAATTCAATACAAAACTTAATTAATTTCAAAACTTTAATTTTGAAACTTTAATTAATTTCAAAACATAATCTTTTATTAAAATTTAAAACTTAATCAATTTTCAAAAAATTTAAATTAATCATTTTTCAAATTCAAACTTAAACATTTTTCAAAAATTCAAACTTAAGCATTTTTTTTAAATTCAAGCTTAAATCTTTTTTATAAAATTCAAACTTAAACATTTTTCAAAAATTCAAACTTAAATATTTTTTAGAAAATTCATACTTAAATGTTTCTCAAGTTCAAAATTAATTATTTTTAAAAAATTCAGACTTAAACATTTTTTAGAAATTCAGACTTAATAATTTTTCAAAAATCCAAACTTAAATGTTTTTTTCCAAAAAATTCAAATTTAAGTCTTTCTCAAGTTCAAACTTAATTATTTTTCAAAAATTATGACTTAAACATTTTTTATAAATTCAGACTTAAAAACTTTTCATAAATTTCAAACTTGCAAAATTTTCAAAATTCAAACTTAATGATTTTTCAAAATTTAAACCTAATTGTTTTTTAAAACTTAATTAATGTTGTTAAATTAATTTGATTAATTTTTTTAATATTAATGAACATTAACTAAAAATCAACTTAGAAGTTAAGATTAACTTAACTTCTTGTCTCACAAACTCATAAGCTAACATATTTTATAACATAGAATGGGTGAAATCGAAAATAAAGAGTTGAACAATCTATGTATTAAGGATAATAGATGAAGTACATTTAAAGATTATTTTCAAAATTAATTGTTTTATTTTACACATGTTTGGACTTTAGGGTTGTACTCATTTATTAACTTTACCTAAGTTTTCATTTTAACAATTTTGTTTTTCTTATACAAAATAATTATTTAAGTACTTTGATCTTCAAAATTTTAAACTAAGGTATTAATTGAAGGGGAGAACAAGAATTAAAAGTTAATTTTTTTCTCAAATTATTATTTTTTTCACAAATAATTTTTTTTCATAATTTCAAAAACAAAGTTGTATTTTCATAGCTAATTTTTTTTTTAAACAAAGAAAAGAATGTTAAGTTTTTTTTTTTTTGCTAAGTTTCCAAATTCAAAAGCTAAGTTTTTCAAGTCTAAGTATTTTCAAGTAACTTTCAAAATTCACTTGATTTTAAATTCTAGTTTAAATATTTTAAAAACTCCCATCTTTACGGAGTAAATTGCAAATAATTCCTTAAGCAATTTTCACTCAAATTTGTTTAAGCATTTTTCAAAATCAAAATCAATTTTTTTAACTTCTCAAACTAAGTATTTCTAAACTTCAAAACTATTTGGCAGAATCATTATCTCTTTCAAGATTTATTTTTGATATATGTCAAAGGGGGAGAGAAAGTTTAAAAGTTAAGTTAATATTTTCAAAGTAAATATTTTTCAAAGTGAAAAGGAAATAATTTAATATGTTATCAAGGGAGAATGAGAAATTAAGGGGGAGCAAACTTCTCTTTACTTTAAAATTTTGAAAAGCTTCTCTAAAAACCTAAACTTATGTTTAAATAGTTTTTTCCTCTTGTGTTAAATTTACTTAAGTGTAATATTTTTACTTAACTTTAAATTAGGTTTGCTATAAATCAAAAAGAGGGAGATTGTTGATGCTGGAAGCACCGAATAATCGAAACTGATTTTGATGATGGCAAAGAGTTTAAAGTTAAGATGAGTTATTATTCTAACAACTTTGACTGAGTGTGCAGGAAAGTCCTAAGTAAACTTAGGCAAGTAAAAGTCTTAGTGTATTCTATGCAGGAGGAATTTCCTAGTTTCAATTAGGCAACGAAGTTTTAGTCTGAGGGACTGGGCGACGTTTTGGCAGTTCAAGGACATCGGGCAAAAATCCAAGGGTATAGGACACTTGGTGAAAATCCTGAGGGTCGCAAACACCAGGTGGAAGACTGGATGGGTCGGGGGTTGGATATCTAACGGAAAGTCCAAAAGTCTCAAATACTAAGTTAAAGTCCAAACAGTGTGGAGAACCGTGTTGGTGCAGGGTGTACCAATAATCGAACCTAGGTTTTGATAATTACAAAGAGTTTAAAGTTAAGATTTATTATTATTTTAACATACTGAATTAAGTGTACAGGAAAGTTCTAAGTGATCTTAAGCAGGTCGAAAATTCTAGGGATAGATAACCCTAGGTTGTGGAAAGTGTTAGCTGTGATTAAGCAATGATGTCCTAGTTTGAGGGACTTGGAGAAAAGATTTGGTAGGTCGAGGACGTCAGGCGGGAAATCCTACGGGTCGGGGATCAGATATAGGTGGAAGCCCTAGAGGTCGCGAACACCAGGCAGGAAATCCTAGGGACGAGGACCCTAGATGGAAGTCCTGAGTCTCGGATGCTAAGCAAAAGTTTAAATGGTCCGGAGGACCAGTTTGACAGTAGATAAACTCTCCTAAGAGAAGTGGTGAGGATGTGTTCCCCATTGAGGGAACATTAGGTGTCGGTCCGACCTAGTGTTTCAGTTGAAATCCAAAGTCAGAATCGGACAATCCCGTGATAGTCAAATTCATCTATTATGCTAACTTTGTTTTGTAGGGTATATTTGAGATTTTGAACTAATATGTTTTGCAAGGAAGTGAAATGGACAAAAACCTAGGATGAACAGTGATAGAGGCACCTCCGGGGGCCTTGGCAGAAGGGCCGCACTGAGAGGCACGGAGGCACCTTCCAGGCAGCTGAAGGCTCCTTGGAGCAAGGTGGGAAGGTGCCTTGGAGCGCTTGAAGGCACCTTTGAGTAGATAGATTTCGCAGAATGCGGCGTTTATCTTCGAGGATAAAGTTTACACCTAGAGGCGCCTCCAAAGGGATTGAAGGTGCCTTCAACATTCTATAAAAGCACTGTTCATCCATCTTTTAAGGTATAACTCAAGTCAACAATCCTTATGTTGTGTGCTGCTTCAAAGATGATCTAATGACTCCGCAACGCTGTTCCGATGACCGAAAGTACAACATTCTGAATTCCAAGTCGTTGGTATAATTTTGTTTATTGTACTAAGTTATAATATCATTTTAATTGATTTTGTAACTATTCGAATTGATAGTGGATTGCCCAAAGTAAATACTCAAAGAGTGTGGGCCTTAGAGTAGGAGTCGTCATTGGCTCCGAACCAAGTAAAGTCAATTGTGTCAACTGTTCTTTCTTTTCTTTGTTTGTTCAACTGTGTTTTTCTCCGATTCTTTTATGAGATAGTTTTACATTCGAAAAAGTGAAAAAACTACGAGCGTTATTCACCCCCTCTAGCACTTTTAATCCTATAATTGGTATCAGAGCGGGGCCGCTCTAAGTTGGTTAAACCACCACAAGAGCACTTTTTCATTTTTTTTTAAAAAAAATTATATACTGTTTAGGATTAATAATACTTAGAATCAACAAAATTAACTATTTTGAAAAAATTTGTCATTAATTATTTTTATTTTTATTTTTTTAATTATTTTTTTCAAAGTTAGTGTAATACCATTCGAGTGTTTATTTGTTCTCCCACACTACTAATCCAAGACCAAGTCTTGGTACACTTTTTATTTTCATTTATTATGTGCGAGATCCATTTCAAACGGCCCATCAAGAAGGCTACAGTACCATGCATCCGTCCCTCTTCTCTGGTAAGAATTTTGGGGACTCAAAAAATCAGATGGAGTACCACCTAAAAACCTAGGTGGAAATGTGGTCCATAATTCAAACTTGATTCATGCTCCCTACCGAAGATGGAGTACCAGTTACCTGCGATAGATGGGACGAACAAACAATAAGAAAAATCGAGGCAGATGCAAAAGTGGCATGTGCTCTCCTGTGTGGACTAACGAATGAAGAGCTTGATCGAGTTGGGAAAAACTGATCAAGCTTCATGAGATCCCGTCAGAGCTAGAAGACCAAGTCGAACCTGAGTTCGAATCATAGTATGAATCCCTAGAGTCATTCTACAAATCAGACTCAGAAGAATCAGATCAGACCAATTACGTAGCACTACTGGCTAAAGAGTAGATAACTGAATATGAGTCCAAATTCGAGACGACAATAGGCAAGGATAAACCTATCAAGGATCTAAAAGGTAAAATGGTGAATTTAAAATTTAAATTTCACATAATTTATTTTAAGTGCAGGAGAGAGGACATTACAAAATCAAGTGTCCTACTTGTAAATTCGGATGGCACAATTGAAGGCAAAAGAGAAGTTAATACTAGAAGTTCGAAAGAAGAATGCACTACAAGCAACATGGGACGCATCTTCATCGGAGAATTCCTATGAAGAATACGAGCAAGCAAGCCTCCTCACATTTCCAACCCAAGATCAAGTGGCCGAAACCGAGTCTGAAAGTGAACTAGGAACTAAGTCCGAGAGCGAATCAGAAGCTGAGACCGAGCGAAGCCATGGATCCGTATCTATTTCCGAATGGCCAAAATGACTGTAAGCATATCACAAACTGATAAGTTGCATATTTTAGTAAACTACTATCTGATGTGAAAATTAGCTAAGTCTAATATCTGGGTCAAGTCACACCAAAAGGAGATAACAACCCTTAAGGAGGAGACTAACCCAAGTCCCTTGACCAAGCCTATTCAAGCTGGAACCTCAACTCAAGTCCAACAACTTGAGGAAGAGAATTCCAACTTGAAAAGTCAAGTTAAGGAACTTAAGGACTCTTTGGAACGGTTCACCATAGGTTCTAAAAATCTTAATCTAATTCTTGGAAAATAAAGAGTTGTATACAATCGAACCGGACTCGAATACAAGACTAAACAAAAATTTAAATTCTATTTGTCTTTAAGTAATCAAAATAATAGAAAATTAGTCCAAGCATGAGTTCCTAAATTTAACTTGACTAGTCAAGTTGGATTTAATCAATATTGGATCCCTAAAGATCAAATCCATTACCTTGATAGACTTTATCGAGGCTATGATCCAGGGGGAGCCAATAGAAAGACAATCTTTATTGTTAATTAAACTTGTTTGATGCTTGATTTACTGTTTTCCTTATTATTGCCTAGAATAGGATAGTTAGATAAAGACTTAGGCTAGCTTGACACTTGATTAGTTAGACCAAGGATTCTCAGAAAGAAAATTAAATATTTAATTTCTTTAAAAGACTTCGTCTAGAAGTTGTTGTTGCTTCAATACCCAAGAAGGCCAGTGCATCGCCACAGCCTGGAAGCTAATTATCGAAATGGATGTTTAATAGACTAACTCAAATGTAAATCAATCTTTAGATTTTAATCTAAATTAAAGATAAAATTTACCATCTCACAAAACTCTTAAGGCTCCCTGATTGAAAATATAGAAAAGGGTGAGATGGATTAAGATTAAAATTGAGAATTAGCCTAACCCAACCAAACCCTAATTAAACCTTAATTAATCTAATCAAATTCCCTTCAGATCAAACACAAAATCAAATTTGATCAAACAAAAAATTAAATCTGATCAAACTTAAAATCAAAATCAGATCAAAATTTGATCAAACACAAAACCAAATCTGATCAAACTCAAATCCAAAAATCTAATCAATTTGATCAAACTCAATCAAACTCAAGTCTGATTAAACTCAAACTTTATCAGAACAAATCCAAATCAAATTAAACTCAAATTTGATCAAACTCAAACTCAAAACTTGATGAAGTTCAATTTAAATCTGATCAAACTCAAACTCTATCAGATCAAACTCAAATCATCTGATTAAACTCAATTAAATATGATCAAATTCAAATTAGGTCAATTTAAAATCAAATCAAAATCAAACTCAATCAAATCTGATCAAACTTAAATTATATCAAACTCAATCAAATCTGACCAAACTCAATCAATCAGATCAAACTCAATCAAATCTGATCGAACTCAACTCAATCTGATCAAAATTAAATCTGATCAAAATCAAATTGATCAAACTCAATAAAATTGATCTAACTTAATCAATTAATCAAACTTAAATCAGATCAAACTAAATCTGATCAAACCAAAATTAGATCAAACTAAATCAATTGATGAAATTTAAATCACAATTAGATCAAACTCAATCAATTGATCAAACTAAAATATCAATCAGATCAAACTCAAATCTTAATCAAATTCAAAATCAGATCAAATCAAACTCAAATTGATCAAACATCAACTCAAATCAAAATCAAGCCAAACTCAATCTAATCAATTTAAATATGATCAACACAAAATTAGATCAAATTTAAATCTGATCAAACTTTAAATTAGATCAAACTAAATATGATCAAACTTTAAATTAGATCAAACTAAATATGATCAAACTTTAAATTAGATCAAACTAAATATGGTCAAACTTTAAATCTGATCAAACCAAAATCTAATCAGATCAAACTCAAATTGAACAAACTCAACTCAAATTAAAATCAAGATCAATCTCAAATCTGATCAAGATCAAACTCAAATTAGATCAAACTCAAATCTGATCTTGATCAAACTCAAATTAGATCAAACTTAAATCTGATCAAGATCAAACTTAAATCAAATATTTATCGGATCAAACTCAAATATAATCAATTCAAATCTAATCTAACTCAAATCTGATCACATTCAAATCTGAGCAAATTCAAAATCAGATCAAATTCAACACAATCTGATCAAATTCAAATTTGATCAAAACTTAACTTAAAATTAGATCAAACTCAACCTGATCAAATTCAAAATTTAAATTCATACTTAAAAGTGAAGATTAACTTAACTCCATCTCACACAAACTCATAAGACTTAATATGTTTATAACATAGAATGGGTGAGATGGAAAATAAGGAGGGCATACTTTATTTCTATTAAGGATAATCAATGAAGTACATTTAAATATTATTTTCAAAATTAATTACCATATTTTTCACATGCTTCGACTTAGGATTCAATAGGTGGTCAATCTTGTATTCTTTAATTTCTTTAATATTTTCAAAATTTCCCCCACCTTTGAAATTCTTTTTCAAAATTTAAATCAACACCTACTTTATCACTGGTTTTTCACTAAATATTTTTTGAAAAAAGGAGAGAAGCTTTCAAAAAGTTATTTTGTTATATTTTCAAAAGTTAAAATAGTACTTTACAAAAAGGTTCTTTTTGAAAATTATTTTTCCTCAAATATTTTTTTAACATTTTTTCAAAACAAGTATTATTGGGAGAAATGGTTCAAAAACACTTTCAAAATCTTTTCAAAATATCTTTAAAAAAAATTTGAAAAATTTTGAAATCTTTTTACTCAAAATTATTTTTTAAAATTCAAGTTAAAGTATTCTATTTTGAAATATAAATGATCAATTAAGGGGGAAAAATATTTTTTTAAAAAAGTATCACTACTTATTTTTTATATATGGCAAAGGAGGAGAGAAATAAGGTTAAAAGTTAAGTATTTTTTTTTTCCAAAAGTAGGTTTTAAAATTTTATGTTTTATAAAGATTTTTCCAAGTTAAAATGTCACTTTTAGGTGGAGCCTAAAGGCGACATAGTTTTGAATTTTAGAAACCTAAACTTTGCATTCTTACTTGTGAAAATTTTAAACTTGTTGAAATATTATCTTTATGGTTTACTTAACTTTAAACCGTGTTGGCATAATCAAAAATGGAGAGATTGTTGGACGAAGGTGTACCGATGATCGAACCTAGGTTTTGATAATGACAAAGAGTTTAAAGTTAAGGTTTATTATTATTATAACAAGCTGAATTAAGTGTGTAGGAAAGTCCTAAGTGATTTAGGCAGATGGAAAATCCTAGGGGGAGGTAACCCTAGGTCCTAGGGGGAGATAACCCTAGATTGTGGAAAGTCCTAGCTGTAGTTAGGCAACGAAGTCATGGTCCGAGGGAATGGGTGGAAAGACTTGGCAGGTCGAGGATGTTGGGCGGGAAATCCTACAGGTCGAGGATCGGACGTAGGTGGAAGCTCGAGAGGTCGTGAACACTAAGCGGGAAATCCTAGGGTCGAGGACCCTAGGTGGAAGTCCTGAGTCTCGGATGCTGAGAAAAAGTTCAAACGGTTTGAAGGACCGATTTGACAACAGGTAAACTCTTCTAAAAGGAGTAGGTGAGGACGTGCTCCCCGTTGATGGAACAGTAGGTGTCAGTCAGACCTAGGGTTTCGATTAAAATCCAAAAGTCAGGATCGGATAGTTCCGTGACTATCAAAATCATTTATTAATTATATTATTATGCTAACTTTATTTTGCAGGGTATATTTGGTATTTTGGACTAATATATTTTGCAGGGAAGTGAAATCGACAAAAATTTCAGATAAACAATGTTCGAGGCGCCTTCGGGGGTGCTGGAGGTGTCTCCGGGGGCCTTACCTGAAGGTTCGCATGGAGAGGCACGGAGGCGTCATCCTGGCAGTTGAAGGCGCCTTGGAGCAAGGCGAGAAGGCTCCTTGGAGTGCTTGAAGGGGCCTTCAAGTGGATAAATTTCGCAGAATGCAGCGTTTATCTTCGAGGATAAAGTTTACACCTGGAGGCGCCTCCAGAGGGATTGAAGGTGCCTTCAACACTCTATAAAAGTGTTGTTCGGTCAGCTTTCTAGGTATAACTCAATTTAACAATCCTTCTATTGTGTGCTTCTTCAAAGACGATCTAACAAATCTTCAACGTTGTTTCGACGACCGAAAGCATGACATTCTGAATTCCAAATCGTCGGTATAATTTTGTTTATTGCACTAAGTTATAATATCATTGTAATTGATTTTGAACCTATTCGAATTGATAGTGAATTGCCCAAAGTAAACACTCAAAGAGTGTGGACCTTGGAGTAGGAGTCATCACAGCCTCCGAACTAAGTAAAACCAACTATGTCAACTGTTCTTTTGTTTCTTTCTTTATTCTGTTGTGTTTTCCTCCGATTTTTTATGAGATAGTTTTTACATTCGAAAAAGTGAAAAAACTACGAGCACTATTCACTCCCCCCCTCCCCATTAGTGCTTTCGATCCTATAGACCGGTTTGGCAAAAAGTAACCCTCCTAAGATACTAGGTGAGGATGTATTTTCCGTCGAGAGAACAGTAGGCATCGGGTTGACCTAGGGTTTCAAGAAAACCTAAAAGTCAGACCCGGACAGTCTATGACGATCAAAATATGCCAATTTCATATTACATGTTTGTTTGTGCTAACTCAGTTGTAGAGTTAACTATGCTAGGAAAAATAAATCCAGGCGCCTCAATAATACAGGCGCTCGAAAGGAATCAAACGCCTTTATCAGCTTGGCATATGCAGTAGAAAGAGGCTAGGTGGTAGCCTCTGATTGGTCGGTGCTCGTGAAAATTGAGATGCATGCCTCAAAGGAGAATGAGGCACCTAGGAAGAGATAAGGGAAACTCGGGCCACGTCAGCATTGAGGCGCCTGGATGTGGATAAGCTGTACTGACTTCGGGTGGATCAAGATGAGACTCAACCGAATAGAGGCGGCTCAATGGAAATAGAAGCGCCTGGAAGAGACTATAAAAGGAGGGCGACCAACAGCTAAAAGATAACATTCCAAGTAACTTCCGTAATTGCGCGTTGGTCTAAAAAGCTCTGCACAATACTGTAATGTTATTCCGATGACCGATAGCTCAATTCTTCTTGTCACGCCCCAAGGGTAAGGTTGTCCGACAAAAATTGGGCAGTACCTCCCCTTTAATAGTGACAATTGAAACATGGATACAAGAACATCAAGGCTACTCCATTTTGACCAACATGGCTGGAACATAAAACACAACCACACAGTTATAAACAGCCCACACGGCTAGAAATAAATACAACCACGCAGTGGTATATGCATCCCACACGACTGGAAAAAAAGAAACACAGCGGAAGACATAAGGACAACCACATAACAACAGAAAACAACGAACTGCTAGCCGACTAGGATTTACACAATAACCACCAAAAACCACCACAAGAAGCCACAATACTACATGATAAGTTTGAGCCAAACATATACAATGCCAAGACTATAAAATAACCAAAAATACAAGTAAAATATATCCGAATAAAAATCTATCCTCTGATGTGATGTGTGACCGACAGTTAAGATACTCCAGTGACTCAACATCAACTACATGATACCTGAAAAACAGAAAGTATACAATGAGACGGTGAGTGCGGGCAACTCAGCGAGTAATAGATGAGATAGTACATGGTCTAAATAACATATGGAGATTAAAGCATACAGTCTCAATAAGGAAATAAGAATATGATCATAGATAATATAACCAAAATACATACCAATATCAGTCCAACATAGATGGGGTTGTAAGGACCGGTGTCGTAGCTAAGGGGGGGTGAATGGCTACGGTTGCTTCGTCTTCAAATTGTTGCAGCGGAATACTCGACGAAAACACAACCAAACGATAACACGTTGATTTACTTGGTATCCACCTCACAAGAGGTGACTAATCCAAGGATCCACGCACACACACCACTCTCCA
>JBAMIE010193306.1:0-11788 GCA_037177295.1 Kaempferia parviflora | reverse complement strand
GTCTAGAGGTCGAATCTCGGCACGCCCGAGCATATACCTCCCCCATGTCTTGACCATTTGCACTTATGACTAGTAGTGTGTGTCCGAGCATATACCTCCTCATACTGTAATCATTTGCACTAATGGCTAATAGTCACCTTTGATTTGCTTCCTCCGTGTTAGACTAGGGACGGATTGACAGGGATAATAAGGGCGAGCGAATCACTTTTGCCATATAAATTTACCTTATATGGGTGACGTAGTTAATATATATATCGGTGGTTATTTCAATAAGTTTATAATTAATTTTTAGTAGATACGAAATGTCCGCTGAATGCCTAATTTTTCCCATACAAAATGTTTATGTTAGACAAATATCCTTATGATTTATCTCCTCCTGTGTAGGACATCCTGGAAGGCGGATAAAATGAAGGCTTCATTAAACTGCTAATAGCTCTTAAGTAGAATACATACGGGTATTTTAGATATTAAATTATGAATAAAATATTATTTAAATCATTTTAAAAGAGAAATATTTATTTTTAGTAATTAAGGCGATCCGATTAATCCTAAGGTATTCCTTTTAGTCATATATAAATTTTTCATTGACTATCAAAACAAATTTAGAAGTGTGAATGACAGTCCATATAAAAAACCAAATGATTTCAGTGGTTCAAATGTGGTTGATAAATTTCTTGTGCTCCTCTCTTAGTTTTGAACCCAAGTGTTCAAGAAGCTTCAAGGTGTACTTACTATTGATGGCAAAAGGTGAATCGTTCGTCCCGCTTTCATAACAAAAAGGAAAGGTATACTTACCATTGCACCATAGTATAGGCAATATATATTTTTTCAATTGGCTCTAGATATTCAATTTGCACCAACTAATCCTAAAACAATTGACCTAATTTTATAAAAAAATTTTACTATTCAGATAAATTGGGTAATAATAAGTAATTAAAGTTTAACTTTTTAAATAATGAATTCTTAAATTATCGATTTAATTTTAAAAATGGACCATTTAAGTTTTCGAAGTATTCGCATAAACTTGTACGGATGACCAATATTATATTGGTTTCTTACATAGGAAAAAAATACCAGCACCAATTCATTAGAATATCTACAATAATTAATAATATTTCTTCTAAATATTTTACGTATACATCATTAATAAAATATTTCACTTTTTAAATATCACAAATTTCATAATCAAATATCCTGAAATTAAATATTTATGATCTCACCTACCAAATATTACACTCTCAAATATCTTCAATTTAACAATCAAATATCTCACCAACTAAATATTTATGGATTCCACTATCATTTTATTTTCAATTTCTTATCAATTTTTAATTTAATATATTTCATTAATATTTTCATAAATATTTTTTATGTATAAAAAATTAACTTAAAAAAAAAAAATGCAGCTGACGTTTTTGCCAACTATGATGAAATCACCGGATAAAGATTTTACTCAGTAATTTTTATTCTCTTCTCAAATATCTTCCAAATGAAAGATATTTGAGAGGGAGATATTTAAAAAAGAAATATTCTCTTCGAGTATCCCTATTGGAGATGCCTTTAGATAAAGGGATAAAACGATAATAACACTCATAAACGTTAAACGAGTGAAGGGCGAGCCGTGTATTAGTGAAACTATAAGAGGCATTTCGAAAAGTAATAAAAGTACAACTAATTATTTTCTTTTATAAAAAATCAGCAAAATGAGACTTACAGAAGAAGAAAAGCGGCAAATTCGAAAAGAAATAGAGCGAACTCCCGCGGTCCCGCGCCAATCCCTGCTCTTCCTTTCTCATCGAGCTCTTCGTTCTCCATCGCCTTCTTTTCCAGATCGTCGAGAAATCGGAGCCGGCCTCGAAGGGGATCGGGTCATGGCCGCCTCGCCGACACCCCTCCAAAACCCTAACGCCGGAAAGGCCCACCCCGGCGCCTACCAGATCGGAGGCGTCCCCGTCGAGTTCCCTTACAAACCCTACGGGTCCCAGCTCGCCTTCATGGGCCGCGTCATCCACACCCTTGACCGCGCCCGCCGCCAGGGCCGCTGCCACGCCCTCCTCGAGTCCCCCACCGGCACCGGAAAGTCCCTCTCCCTCCTCTGCTCCTCCCTCGCCTGGCAGCGCCACCAGACCAGCCGCTTCCTCTCCGGGCACGCCGCTCCGTCCCAGGGCCTCCCGCCGCCACCCACCTCTGATCCCCTTGTACACGGCGGCGGATTCATCCCCGAGACGCAGCCTTCTAGTAAGGAAGAACTAGCCTTTTACTTCGTTTTGTCGCTTTCCAAGATCTAGGGCTTCGTTTACCCTCTCTCGACGAATTCTAGATGACGCTGAGCAATCTTCAACGCCAGCAAGTGCTAGAGCTCAGAGAAAACAGGCGTCGCCTAAAATATACTATGCTTCGTGAGTGATATATAGTCGATGCAATGATTAGAGAAAACAAGGCCGTTCGTAGAGTAACATTTTTTTTTTATTGATGTTTCTGATTGGCATGTGAAGGAGGACCCACTCGCAGATAACTCAGGTGATTCGTGAATACAGGAAGACATCTTATCGAGTGCCAATGGCAGTGCTGGTTAGTGAATTCCCCCGTGTTTGACCATATAATGTTTTGATAAATATCGAGCAAAGTTCTATGAGTCAATTATCGCCTGTGGGATTTAATCTCTGGTTTCTATGCTTTAATTTCTCTATATGTAATATTTTATCTGTTTAAACTTTGGCATAAGGCTTCACGCAAACACTATTGCACCAACAAGTTTGTGTGCACTAAGGCAAATCTGGATGAAGAATGGTAGGTTCTTAATGGTCCAGTGAGCCACTCTAACTATTCTCTACATTATATTTTATATGTTTTTTGGTTTTGAATCCCCTCTTGTTTTGCTTTAGTAAATTGCTTCTGAAGGGTGAAGCACTGGGATGCTCTGAATTTAAGTGAGTTTTTGTTTCTTAACATAATACCATGCATTGCAATTCTTTAGTAATCCCTTTAATTTAACTTGTCCATCTGCATCAGAAATGCAAATAAAGTCAAAAATCATCCTTCACTTCAGAAAGGTAGCTGTTATGAGGTTCATGACATTGAAGATCTTGTAAAAGTTGGGAAAAGTGTAAAAGGTCTGTTGCCTTACTTTTATCTATGAATGAGGTTAAATGATTCTAATACTTTTCTTTTCTGTGATTGTTGTAGGTTGTTCATATTTTGCTGCGCAAACATTAGCAGAGGAAGCTCAGTTAGTTTTCTGTCCTTACAGTTACATAGTTAATCCTATAGTTCGCAGAGCCATGGATATAGACTTAAAAGGAGCCATTGTGATTCTAGATGAGGCACAGTATGCTCTTCAAACTTGTCTAGTTTATAGTTGTATCTTGCTTCTTGCATTATTAACAAGTTTATGTCTGCGCCCAACGTAAAAGTTCAAACATTTACCTATATCACAAATTTCCAGATTCTAGTAGTGATCTATAAGTTGGATCTGTAAGTTTTAATCTAATTCCCTTGTGGTTTACTCTTTATAGCAACATAGAAGACATTGCACGTGATTCTGGAAGTCTAGATGTGGAAGAAGATGTACTTTTTGGTAAGTCATACTTTGCAATACTTCCATAGTCATACAAAAAATTGAAAGCTACTAGTTTTCACTTGCCTTTATTATAAATGCTACATTTAATTTCATTGTCCATCCTCGTAAATCCTAGCATTGCAAGCGGAACTAGGACAATTATGCATGGCTGACAATGATGCGGCAATATACCAACCCCTGTATGACACGATTCAGGTACTTATTGTGTGAACATAATCTTCCTAATCTAGTTAGTTCTTTGACCAAGAGAAAGTTCTCTCCAATATACAGGGAATAATAAGTTGGATAGGTGAGAGGAAGATGGGCTTGCAACAATGTGAATTTGAGCACTACTCTTCATTGTAAGTACATTCTAGCTGGAACTTGTTAATGCTTCGGGTTTCTGTTATTGAATTTGAGCATGGTGCCGCAATTTAGATGTAATCATTTATTCCCTTAATTCTGTTTGCAACTAGATTAGATAATCTATGAGAAAAAAATGTCTTAGAGAGAACTATATTGGTGGCTTCAAATCCAGATGGTGAAATTCTAACTGAAGCATAGATACAACAAAGTCTGCGGAAGTACACCATTGTTTCATCCAAACTAGCATAGGATGAGCTAAGCAGACCATTTCAACAAATTATTCAACATACACTTCCAGGTGCTAGAATATTACTAAAGCAACTACTCCCCTCGCTTTCTTATTGGTCATATTCAAGTCTAAGCTACTTCTACTTCTATTCTGGTTAAAGAAGCTAATAATCATAGTTATTAAAACCAAACGGGTATATAACTTGTATCTAACCTACAAAGTAAAAAACTATGAACTAGTGAAATGAATCAACTCAATAGGAAAGTCATGGGATAATTAACTTTTAACTACACCAAAAACACATGCAAGAATTAGTACAATTAGATAAAAGAATCATAATTAAACACAAAAAATATGTTTGAGTTATAATTTATCTAATGTCATATATATCCTTTGTACTTTAGTTATGAAAGAAAACATTTGTAGATAAATAAAAAAAATGTCTGCTTTCTTTAAAATTTTTATCTATTTTTTAAAACCATGCTAATAAACTTCTAATAGTTCTAGAGATTTTTCCTAAATCATTTCTGTATTGCTGCCTTTTACCGTCCCAACCTTACATGCTATGGCTGTAAGAGTATGAAGCTATATGATGTGAACCATCATTTTGATAATGGAGCTTCATTGTATGGAATTTATTTGTTTAGAAGTTTGATCATTGAGTTACAAAGATATGCTTAACAACTCAAGATTGTATGACAGTTGATGATCATTCTACTATCACGCATATAAATTTCTCCCATGTTAATCTTGTACATTAGGTTTATGACCATGTTGTGACTCGCTATTGAAATTCTTACTTCATCGATCATGTTGATCACTTTGATTTTTTTTATTCTTTAAAAAAGAAAGTCTGATCAGGGCAGGATTTTTTCATGGAAGTGCATAGTGTTGGGTTTGAATCTGAAGCCTTCTGCAAATGTTCTATTGCCTCAAACACTGTTAGTGGCATATTGATGTGTCATTTCCATGAATTGAAAAATGTTTCTGGTCTATAACATTAGCAAGTTTTTTTTTATTTGCACATAAATAATTTTGATTGTCACAGTTGGACTGCTGATAAGGCCATAAGTGAGCTCCAACATGCTGGAATTACACAGCAATGTTTCCCAATCTTGCAAGAATGTGCAACGAAGGTGCTTTTATGTTAACTAGTGTGCTCTTTATCTTAGTTGTCATTCAAACTTAGCTGCACCTATTTATATGCTGTCATTGTCGCCCTAGGCAATTAAAGCCGTCTCAGATGCAGAGTCTGTTGAAAGTCATTTAAGCGGCATGTCAGCAATTGCATTGGAGGGTAATGTATAGTGCATTTTTTATATAGATTTTCTCCAAATCAAAGGCATGTGATCTTCTGAATTTTCTCTATAACATGCAGGCCTATTTTCCTCGCTTACTTATCTCTTCTCAGGAGATGGTACTAATGCAACTGATTATCAACTAGGCTTGCAGCGATATGTTAAAAGAGATGACAGTGAGTAATATATAACATGCGACGCTTGCCCTATGAAATTAATACATATAATAGTTTTGGTGGAATAAATCAAAATGCTAGCAAACCAACACTGGTTTCTTCAAACTCTAGCAAAATGACCAATTATCTCTCACAGGATTCACCATTAACCTTAGAAAATCTAGGCAGTTTTGCTGAGCCCATCTAGGACTATATACTAAACCAACTATTTGGATTTAACGATGTTAAGTAGGACTCATCATACTCTACTAATTTACTGTAGTTTTAATTTGGTAATTGCTTTTGATACGCTGTCAGGTAATGCTGTGAATGACTGGATCTGCAAATTGAGCTTGTGGTGCCTAAATCCTGCTCTTGTCTTTAGAGAGATTGCAAATCTTTCTCTTTCAGTTATCCTTACATCAGGGTACTTGCTATTTAATTATATTGTTTTACTCTGCATCTGCAAAACAGCCTAACTATTCCATGTTATCAGCAAATTTTTACACCTCTAATTATGTTGTAGATATTCCAATTCTGCCTATTTATTCTTATACCTTCTTGTATGAATTATGCCTATTTTCACATCTAAGATTTACGTATGAATAATTCCATTGTTTTCCTTTGAAGTCAGAACTGGGCAACCTAGAGGTCATGGATTTGAGTCTTAGAAACAATCACTTGCAATGCAGGACAATGTTGTGTACAATAAACCCTTCTTAGAGATCCTGTATTGCCCAGAGCTTTGTACACCAGATTGCCCTTTTAACTGAGCTATGCTAAAAGACTATTTTTAGAAACTGAAATTTAAAAATATGACATCTTCTCAAATTCCCATTGGATCCAGAGTATTCTTTTCTTGTTTTTTTTTTTTCTTGAAATGAGACTTATCTGAGCACTTACTAAGTGCACTAGATTTACCCAAATGATGACATTCCATTTACAATCGTCTCATTTCTTGCATTCTTTTTCTACACAGAACTCTCTCCCCAATGGGCTCATTTGCATCTGAACTTGGAGTGCAGTTTGAAGCTTGCATGGAAGCACCACATGTCATTGACCCGGAATCGCAGGTGCATTCTTGTTCTTTAATATTTTCAGTTCTTTGCTTCCAGTCTGTGACTGGCGTCACCTGGTTTTGTCCAAAGCTTTGGGCTGCAGTTGTTTCCACTGGTCCTGGAAATTGTCAATTGAATGCCAGCTATAGAACTGCGGATGGATTTGCCTTCCAGGTAGTTTACCGGAATCAGTTGTAAGTGTACTGTTTAAACTGCAACTCGATGACATTTTAGCATGCTTTAAATGAAGGATGGACTAGGAGTTACTTTGGAAGAAATATGCAAGATTGCACCAGGAGGAATTCTTGTTTTCTTTCCTAGCTACAAATTGTTGGAAAAGCTTCGTCGTCGCTGGACTCAGACAGGTCAATGGTCTCGCTTGAATGCTGAAAAGCCACTGTTTGTTGGTATGGGCTTGGCAAATTATGTATTTATAGTGTGCTTTTCCTTGTGTTATATGGTCTTGCTTAACATATTGTTAATTTTTATTTTGATGAGAGTACTCTTTTAGCGACCCCACCTAATGGGATAATGTTTGGTTGTTGTTGATGATGAGAATACTCTTTATCTTACAGAGCCAAGAGGAGCCACGGATGAATTTGAATCTCTTCTTAGAGGTTATTATGATGCAATTCGTGGGAATACAAAAGTAGTTCATGAGAAAAGTAGACTTGGTTCAAGGCGAACCATTAAACAACCTTGCAGCAAGGTGTGCTCACAAAATACTCCAAGAGGAGCTGCTTTCCTTGCAGTTTGCCGAGGCAAGGTGTGTTCTTCAATATGCCATTACAGGGATTTGTTGCTTTATTTATGTTGGCCCAAAGATTCTTCTTCTAGGAACTTTCTCTTCCAGCACCTATTATTATTTTCAAAGGATGAAATATATAAAAAAAAAAATTAAGCTGCTTTCCTTTATTTAGCTCAGTAACATGATTATCATCATCTAAATAATAAATTGCAATTGCATGTAAATTGGAAATCTAGATATTTTCATTTCTTTTTTTCTTATATCTCTGCTAGGTTAATTATTTGGTTTCTTCTGCAGGTATCAGAAGGAATTGACTTCTCAGATGAAAATGCTAGAGTAGTTGTATCCTTCACGTTGCATTCAACTATGGATTATGTTTACGTATAGATTATAATGATCAACCTCCTTTGATATTATTACTAAATAACCACTTGGGATAGGCTTATTATTATCTCACCAAATAAATGCTTGCGTCAACATTTAATTTCTTATGTGATTTTCATACTTGATGTTCCATAACCAAAAGTAGGTGGTGGTTGGTATCCCTTTTCCAAACAAGTAAGCACTGAGCGTCTCATTCCAAGATACCTTGAATTATTCTTTCATCACACTAATTGATTCAAACAATTCAGGAATGACATTCAGGTTATGTTGAAGAAGAAGTATAACGATACACACAGATCAACAAAGCATCTCCTTAGTGGCAGTGAATGGTATTGCCACCAAGCATTCCGCGCTTTAAATCAAGCTGCAGGTAGATATGGCCTTTTGTCTCCGATTTGTTCTCAAGCTTTCAAAGTTACTGAACCATTTTCAAATACGTTGGCAGTATTTCTGACTAGGGATGACAAATAGATGCTCTCAGACGTTCATAAGTTGTCCGTTCTTAACCTATATTAGTTGTTGAGTGTTCATCTAGTTTCTTGTTAATTTATCATGACAAATAATTTTACGTATGATCTTAGTCATGAATCTCAGTTGTCATCCTTCAAATACCAAGTACTTCGGTCCAATTGGTACCCTTCATTATTGCTTATATATATGCTAATATGCCTGATTGGTTGGTTAGTTCACGAAAAGATTGCATTGATGCTAAGCTAAGTTCTTTCACTTTTTAGGTCGCTGCATCAGACACAGATTTGATTATGGAGCCATCATTTTTCTAGGTATGATAATTCCACTCAGCATCCATTTCGTTTTTTACTAGAATTGAATGGCTATCAGCTTTATCATACCGAATGACAATTTTTTTAAACAAAATGTATGACTAAGATCAATGAGAATATGGACAAAGGAATTTGATGCAAATAGCTGGATTCTAATAAAGTGTATGATATCCTTGTGAGGTTTCTTGAAGGGTACATCAATTTCTGAGTTCCAGTTATTGAAGATGCAGCGACTTCATTCAGCCTGAGTAAATCAACCCTAGCAATGCAACTGGCAATTATATCTTACGATCATGACTAATTTATAGGAAATGATGTATAGATCTCTAGGTGCCACTTCAGCACTGGTTTAGAGCCTCACACCTAATTTCATTTTGGTTGATGACTTTTTTTCTTTATTCATCTGTGGTGCAATGATAATTTTCAAACAGGTGCAACTGATGTCTGGGTTGCTCGTGCATATAGGATCAGTATTATCTGTTAAATACTTGCAGGTACGATGCATAAGTATATTCCATGATCATGGCTCATGGGTGTCACTACCAGAAGAGAATTATCCTTTGCTGGAAACCACACATAAACAATGCTATGTAAAATTACAGATAGCAATTTAAGTTGGGTTTTTCATTTATTGCTGAAATTTGTAACATTATTTAACTTGTTACTTGCAGGTTTTGGTTCATAGTGCCTTGTCATGCTGATTGACTTTTAGTTTGTTTTTCATATCTGTTTTTCCTTTTTAATTTTTTTTTTTGGTGACAATCTAGGGGTTGGACTTTGCCCGACTAATCCTAGGGGTAGATGGTTTTCCTCTTAGTTCACCTACGGGCTATGGCCTATTTGAGATTCAAATTTTGATCATCTTATTGTACTATGGCACCACACTCCCGGAGCATCTGTCTTTCCTTTGTAATCAGTAGGAAGGTGGCAACCATGTCCTAGCTTATAGACTATTCGACAGTATACTTTTTGAGTAATGCTATTTTCAAGTTCAATTAAGAGATAAAATTCAGTTGGCTGTCTCCAAATTATTGAGATTAACATGGCTTCTTGTTATAATTGTTACATTCACTTTGAGTCATCTCTATTTCTTTGAGAGGAAAAAGGAGGCTTAGAAAAAGAGTTTACCAGTAAACTTATGGGTAAAGGAGCCATGGATTTAATGGCTTTCATCCATTGTCTATTCATGCTTTTACAGCTCTCCTTTTCCGCCTTTTCTTTAATCACTGTTTAAGAATGAGATACTGGAAATGCCTCGTGATCTTTTAGATCATATATACAAATGAGTACTAAAAGAATGCTAATTGGGGGCTCACATTTGAATGCTCTTGTAGATGAGCGATTCAAGGAGGAGCGAAACCTAACTTACATTTCAAAGTGGTTGAAGAACTCAATCAAGTATTTCAATAGCTTCAATGAATCCCTAGTGGGATTGCAGAACTTTTTTGAATCTGCTCAGGTATTTCAAAGTGGGCATACACTATTTTTCTGCTAAGCATGAACTGCATTCTCGAGTTTGTACTCATTGTTTTTCAACGGGAAAGCTTTGAATCATACATTTTCTAAGACAGTAGGGTAAGCATACTCCAGGATTGATATATTCTTAGCCTAACGTCTACATTGTCTCTTTAACAGAAGCGATTTGGTCCTGCGAGTAGTCATTCAAGATCCGAAGATGTTTGTCTGATAGAAAAGGAACCTGATTTTAGTGAGCAGAACTCAAATTTGAACCAAGGGATTCAATTGCAGAAAACAAAAAAAGCCATGTTCAACTATCAGAATGCAAGAAAAATGAGCAATCAAAATGGAGCACTTTCTTCAAAACCGACGAAATCATCCAAACTTGACAAGAAGGGTCCTTCTTTCCTGAAGGATCAATGTCAAAATGGAGTCGAAGCGACTAGTGAGACAATCATCAAATTCTTGAACCCTCATACTGATTTTGCTGATTTAAAATCCAGTACCACAATTCAGTCCCAGTAATTCAACTTGCTCACAAGGCTAGTTCTATAAACCCAATATTTTGATTCCTTGTTTCTCATGCTATCGTTTGAATGATTTGCAGATGTTTGGAGACCATTTCTGCTAAATCATGCAAAGCCGATTTGCACCAGCCTTTAGCCACTACAAATTCATTTGTAAGAGACCACAATGCTACTCCCAAAAGTTTTGAGGTCGAAATGATTCAGCAAACTGTAGGAAATTTTTCTCCCAAGACAATCTCTATCGGAAGCATATCTGACACTGCCTGCACACCAGAGCATTCTCCTGAAGATATTAAAGAAACAGATTCCTTGAACATGAGTGTTAATTCATACAATCAAAAAAGGAGAAGAATAAATTTGCAAATGTCTGGTTGCAATCAGATCGACTGTCTTAGTTCTGATTCCGACTCTTTCTACCCAGTTGACTCTATCAGCAGCATATCAAGAGAAACTGATCTGATACCTGAATCACCATGCCTTGATAACAGTTCAGTAAACCGACAACGAAAGCTCGTTGGGAATGTGGCTGATACATTGACAAAGATGCTAGAATTAAGTTGTTTATACTGCAGAAGCCCACTGGGGTTGCAAGAGAATGATCTCTTACTGAACTGTTCATTGACTTCATCCTCCAAAGTGTATTTGGCATACGTTCTAAAGCATGGACCTCCAAAGGACAGTTGTTTCAATTGTCCTCCTACACCAGAGAGAGATGTGCCTGTTGTAGTCTGCGACAGTTCATCGGTCGACCATCGTGTCTTTGACAATGGCTGCAAAGAAGCAGCTTCACATGGTATCTGGTCTGAAAAAGATAGTTGTGTATTCAAGTCTCTTATTTGCCCCTTCTGCACCGTGCCAAGGTGCTTAGGGGTGCAGATCATTGCAGCAGATGCATCCAATAGTCACTTGCTGAACAAGGTAATGTCGATATGATAGTCTGTTACTCATAAGAGATTGCTTTTGCTTCTAGACGAGCTAACTCATTCACTATTTTCTATCAAGGTCCTACTTTTTGCAGATCATTTGGATATAAATGACCAACAAAAACCAAAGAAAAAGGTTGGTCCATCAGTTTTCTTAATTTATTTTGCGGTCATTTACTTCTTCAGTACTAGTGTAAGGTAGTGAAACTTGAACACTGATATTTTGAATCATGCTCAGAAAATCTCTCGGTTTGGAAAGGTAAATCCATGCTGTTTGTGGTCTAACTATTGCGTAGCACAT
>JBAMIE010193298.1:0-11788 GCA_037177295.1 Kaempferia parviflora | reverse complement strand
GGGAACCCCTTCCCCGGTTCGGTCGCTAACGTTTTCCTCTAGTTTGTGTGATTGCTTTCAGGAGAGCGGGCAGGTGATCATCCACAAGAGCCACCTCATCAGCCAGTCAACACTGAAATCCCTTAGTCATCGCCACCGTGCTCCCAGTGCCGTCCTCCCTATCTCAGACAGGATCAGACACTATCTTATGTGGGTAAAGTACAACTCATCACCTCGGTGCTCTAGGACATGGAATGTTTCTGGTTATCTATTTTGCCTTTATCTCAAGACATTTTTTATTGTATTTACAATATTTGTAGGTCTTTTATGTGGGTTTCTAAGCATCCTTCTATATCTTGAGAGATATGTGTAGACCTAAAGACGAAGGAGACTTGAGATTTTGCGATTTAGAAGCTTGGAACCTTGCCCTTCTGGCTAAAGTACTATGGAGGATATAGACTAAGCTGAATGCTTTTTGGATCAAGTGGGTACATCACACTTACTTGAGGTGAGATGATATATAAACTTGGGAGGCATCCCACTCAATTCCCTTATGATAAAGTGATTGCTATAGATATGAGATCTTATACTATTGGTTGTTGGGTTTTTGGAAGATGCTACATAGAAGTTAATGGAGCCTCTCTCCTCCCTCTTTTCCATTCACATGAATCCAACACAAGTTTAGCTCGAATTTAATTATTTAAATACAAATTAAATATTTTTAAACTTACTTGAAAAGTTTACGAATATGCTCAGTTGGCACCCTAGTAGATTGATGGCTTTTGAGGTGAATTTTGTTGCTAAATTAAAATATAAATAATTAAAAATTTTAAAGGTATGAATATCTTTAGCCCTCCGGGATACGATTCAGTGGTAAAATACCTAGACAAGATTGTATTCATGGGGGTGTCAAAACTCAATAGATGATTTCACTTGAATAAGACTATAGTGATTTGGAGAGGTCAAAACTAAATTGAAAATTTCACCGTCTCTATATCCCTATCCAAATATTTACCATTTGGATTTATCCATTTTACTTCCCTCTCAATGATAGTGAACCGCCTGGGAGCCAATAACTTGGCTGTTCCACATTTTATTTATTTATATAATTTTTTTTAAAAATATCTTCGCCTCTTCGGTTGCAAAAGGAGAACACGTAGAAAATGAAAGGGTTTTTTTGGGTAATTGTTGAATTAGGGAATAGGGAGTGAGTTTTGGTGAAAAAATATTGAAAATTAACGGATGGCAATTTTAGAATTCTGCCACGCGTAGCCATTTAGGAAGTTAATAAGTAAATAATCTGGGGTGGAATTTAGGAAAGAGATAATTATTGAAGAATGCCATAAATACCCTCCCCTGCATCACTCATTCCTTCACAACGCCATCCGTCATTACTCATTAGGACGAGATCGAAGGGCATTTCGAGAATCTACTCCGACGACTCCACTTTCCTCCCTCGATAACGCGAGCTCAATCTCCAAGTTGAGGAAGAAATCGCGATCGGAAGGTCAAATTTCGGAGGGTTTCTTTGTTCTTCCCGGCGGAGCCATGTCCTCCTTCAGCGGTGACGAGACAGCTCCGTTCTTCGGTTTCCTCGGGGCCGCAGCCGCCCTCGTTTTCTCCTGTAATCACACGATCCCTCAATCTTTACTGTTGTTGATACGATTACGTACTTGTTGTTTCCCTATGATATGTTTCCCACCCGTTTTTAGGCATGGGAGCGGCATACGGGACGGCGAAGAGCGGCGTCGGTGTGGCGTCCATGGGCGTGATGCGGCCAGAACTGGTCATGAAGTCGATCGTGCCCGTGGTCATGGCAGGAGTGCTCGGGATCTACGGGTTGATCATCGCTGTGATCATCAGCACCGGGATCAACCCCAAGGCTAAGTCGTACTACCTCTTTGATGGATACGCTCATCTCTCTTCCGGGCTCGCTTGCGGTCTTGCCGGTTTGTCTGCGGGCATGGCGATCGGGATCGTCGGCGATGCTGGCGTCCGGTATTTTTATCAGATCTCTTTTCCTTTTACAAATTCCGTCATATTTTAGTTCTAGATCTGAATTCTAATCGCCTATTACTTTAGACGCATCCATTTACGATTGTTGTCAACTTAAATAAAACTGATTATTTTGATTTCTACATTCCGAACCATAATTTTGATTCTTCCTGCAGAGTAATTGCTAGGATAGTCCATTGTAGTGTTTCATCAGACTTATTTTGTTGATGCACATCTCTTCTATCATTGAACATCTAGCTTTATCAATTTGAAATATAACACATTTGATTACTAATTTGTTATTTTCTACTCCCTTACTTGTGCATTTAGCTTTTTACTCTGTAGATCTCACTATGTAGAATACTTTGGAGTTTCTACTTCCTTACTTGTGCATTTAGCTTTTTACCCTGTAGATCTCACTATGTAGAATACTTCAGAGTTTCTTGGTGGTTCTAGTTCGTCCTCAATCTATTTGGAAATTTATGTCGATGGGGAATATAGATGTCTGTATAGTTCTAGCTCAAGATGCAGTAACTTTCTCCAGATTGGAATTTGATTCGGGAAATGCTCTTCAGATTTTTTGCTTAATTTCCATCTCCATTGTTTGATCCATCCTTTTCTACATATTTATCTTACATCTTATTGTAGCAACATATTCTGATCAGCTATTTTAATTTGTTTTGGTTTTTTTTTTCTATAAAGCACGTATGAAATTACGACTAGTTCTCTTCTGTTGATCAAAATTCCTCATATTTTCTTGAGTTAGAACTTTCTTTGATTTCCTGTGGATCCTGTTATGCTAGCTTCATGCTAGCTTGTTCCTTGTAGGTTCATAGATTTTGGAGGTGGATGATCCGATTTAAATGGGGCCCAATGGTTGACAAGATCTTTTCCCAAATAACTAGATTTTTTGCTCCAAGATCAAAAATCGTCATTGCGATATGTTATCCAAGCTTGTTCCTTGTAGGTTCATAGATTTTAGAGGTCGATGATCCAATTTAAACGGGGCCCAATGGTTGACGAGACCTTTTCCCAAATAACTATATTTTTTGCTCCAAGATTAAAAATCATCATTGCGATCACCACTTATCAAGCATGTACACTAGCATTTTGTTGTTGTCGTAAAAGTGATAAAGTAGCAGTATTAAGGCTATTCTGATGACCTTATCACATAAAATCAATATTCCAGTCTGTATTTGACGGCATCAACAGTTTTATGTACCTGTGTGTGTTGATTTCAGGGCCAATGCACAACAGCCAAAGTTGTTCGTCGGCATGATTCTTATTCTCATTTTTGCCGAAGCACTGGCACTCTACGGCCTCATTGTTGGTATCATTCTTTCCTCTCGTGCCGGTCAATCCAGGGCAGATTAGTCACCCAAGCTGCTACCTATTGCATCTGCGTATGACTTGTGCTCCTTGCACTTGCGGCCTTTTCTTGATTTTGCATCCATTCTGATGGTTATGTTTGTACCAACAAAACTTTTCACAAACTACATATTTTGAGAGAGATTGTTTTGGTTACCATGCAAATCTGTGTTGTAGATTTGCTAATATCATCTTTGATGGATAAATAATTGTTATTATTCCTATACGAGATCCACTCAAGGATGCTTGTGCTTTCTTGCTTTAGTAATTGTATTTGCGGGTTATGTGTTTCCTTTAGGTAGCGCTCTATTAGATATCTGATAGGCATACTTTTTATTATTTCTTTGAAACCATTTCTCTACTGAATGCTCATATTGGGCCAAGTTTAGTAAGTATAGACAAGTCCGCATCCCACTCATTGAATCAGGATTGAATATTTATCTTAATATTATGGGATGTGTTAGAATAGAGGAATAAGATATCTGATATCAAAAGCATATGGTTACTAGAATTCTAGATGAGTACTGATGCCGTAAAAATCTACCATCACACCGTAGATTGATAATGAAACTCTCGGTATGTGGCCGGCCCTACATAGATTAACATGTGTTAAAGGGTTCGTCCAGAGTTATCCCGATGAGGCCCTTCCGATATTTAAGTCACCGTTGCCGTGTCTAGGTTTTCTTCATCATTTTCAACGTGTTTTGCTCTTTCTTTTTTTTCACAGACGGTGCCAATTGATATAGCAAAATCACCATATGGTAACTTCAAACATAAGAGGAGCCTTGTTGGGACAACTCCTGATGAATTTTCTGACGCATGTTAATCTATGTAGGACTGGCGTGTGATAGATTTCCACTGCACCAAGTACTAATACGAGTAGAGTATCCTAATCAATGAACTTCACCAGACTAGCAATCAGTGTAAAAGTCATATAACTTGATAAAAATAGTATTACAATCAAGTAAACAGCATAATGCCATATATCATGCTTTATCAACAATGACAATCACTAAATGCTACACTTCTAAAGGCCATGTTTGATATCTCGTAATTATTATGAATACCCATAAAAACACTGAGGTAATTGCAATCACCTGACCAGATTAATGAAAGGGGGCATTTGATTGTGTTTGTGATCACTGCAGTAGTCCACTCTGGGTTCCCCACCAGAAGGCGAATATAAACAGAGCTACTCCACCTCCTGTTAGACTCCCCAGGGTTTGCCAAAATTTGATGGGAGAAGACTTGTAGAGCGGTATATGTATATTCATCCCGAATACAGCAGTCACAACGATGGCGGCAGTTGTCACCACGGTCGCAGTGGTCAGCATAACTCCCATCTGAAGCAGCTGGTTCTGCTTGTCATCAAGCATGATTTTGATGTAATCCTCCGTGTCATCCATGTATTCCTTCAGCTGTATCAAAATAAAGATATCAGGCCATAACTTTGTCTTCGCAATCACCTTATGCACATTAGGAACAAAAATCTAAGTTATTTGAAGTTTCAGTTTTGTTTAGTTCAAAATGCACATTAGCAATGTCAACTTTAAGCAGCAACACCACCAACAACAACCAAATTTTATCACACTAGATGAGATTTGTTAAGAAATATCAACTTTCAGCATGAAACAAAAATATAAAAAAACATTATTGAATGAAAAAAGAACTTTACCGTATATAGTTTACTTAGAGTCCCATCAATCTGAACAAAGTAAGCCTCTAAAAGCATTTCGAGTTCATGGATGTCAGGATTGAAACCTACTATACCACCATTACTGCTTTCAGCATTAGATTCGAGTTCATTTCTACATAGAGAAAAGATAAGTTAAATAGAAGGCACTGGATCAGGTGTAGTCCCAAAACCAACAATGATAGAATTCAAATTAAAGCTGCTTTTTCCTATTCGTTGTATTGGACAGCTAATTAACTGAAACAGATCAACCAAAGGGTCGTCCACATATCCATTTAGATTCCTTTCTTTCCTGAAGTCCTTAAATATGCACACCTTTCATCATCCAGTTCAATGTTATTGCACATTCCGAATCTTGCTGATGCTCCAACTGGCTGGTGGAGAAGCTTCTCTGTCAAGTACATTCTGGCAATGTCCATTTCATTGTCCAATAAATGTTCAATTTCATCCCTTACCTATAGGAAAAATACAATCAAAATGATAACCTATATGGGAAAGCAAAATTATCCCTATGAGGTAACTCATCACATCAAATAGATGCGCATGAAGATGCATGGCTACAAGAGGAGATGAAAAGTAACACTAATAAAACATGACTGAAAGATATCTAAGCTAATAAAACAGAGTCGGATTAACAGAATAGTATACCATATGGGACAGAACAACAACTGCCTATACAGAGTAGAGATATCTAAGCTAATGAAGTTTAATTTTTGAAATGATTATTAAATTCTTAATGACTATTGGATGGTCATGGAAAACATTTTCTCATTAGAAGTTAATAGGACAAAGAAGTTCACAACCAACTAATTGCTTCCTTTAAATGAAAATGAAGAAATAAATGAAACTTTTAACATACAGGTCTGTGGCAAGACAATAAACATCCATAAATTTGGTACAGACTAGAAAGTCAAAGTACGAAGTACTTGCAAATTTTTATACTTCAATTTGAATGGTCTAAAAATTTCATGATATATACCAGAGGTATATTTTATTCTTGCTATAGAATATCTTCCTTTGAATTACAGGAGGTAAACCAATTATGAGCAAGTGTAAACTTTAATTTTGATTAAAGACAAAAGTCCACGTATTAAATTTTTTAGCCACCAAAAAATTGTACAAATCTCTTATTTCACTTTTTCTTGTATAGTACCTTCTGCACACGTCCAGATAGTGCAACTAAACAACTCTTTATCTGTCTGACTCGCTCAAGGTTCAATGTGCTTAGCTTAGAAGTCAGCTCATCTGAAGCAGGATATGCCTCTTTCTCCAGTTCAGTAGTCTGAAAAGAAAATACGTAAGCAGTTGGGTTCCCAGCATCTTAAATAATTGCATAAACAATGTGTAAGTCGAGTGTCCAATGGATTTTTGCATCATTGAAGATCAAGTAAAATAAACCCAGCCACATTAAATTCTGAACAAAAGGTAAATTTTATTATAAAATTACATGAATCCAAGTTTCTAGCTTGGTTGTTTGGCATAGTCTCATGATATTCATCTATAATCGAATGTATAATTAGTTCAAGGAAAAAAAAAAGAATCAAAATTATATTAAAGCATGGCATAGTAAAGCCTATAAATCAAATCCAAAGACAGTATATGTATACGTTTGAGTAAAGCAAGGAAAGGGGCATGTCTAAAGGATTTACACTCATTAGAAGTTCTCAGACAATTTGAAAGGCTACCATATAGTGCCTTTGCAAATGTTTTACATGAAAAACTTTGTCAAATAATCCCTCCAATATTTTCTTTAGTTTTCTGAATATTTGAAACACCAATTTTATTTTATTGCTTAAATTAAATTACAAAAAGATGAGAAAGGCAACTAGCACGAAGAAAACCAAACCTCTGATTCAAGAAACTCGCATGCAGATCCAAGACATACTTCGAGTGCTCTGAACTCAAAAGGCAAAATTTTTGTCCCTAAATATCTCGCTTCATCCATCTTGGTTTGAGGGCTGCTCTCTTCCATATCATCATTCGCCATGAGGCTTTGCAATGTCACACAACCTTTTGAAGCATCCTTTGCAATCTCCATTTGCGACCCATCAGTATCAAGAAATGAAGGAGACCTTGCAATGCCAACATCCTTCCAAATACAAACCAAGTGTTAGCCAATAGTCTTGATCAGTTCATGAAGGTAAGTAAAAAAGTATAATCTAAAATTCTATGGATCATAAAGTCCATGCACAAAAGTGGAAAAGTTAATTCTTGAATGAATCTCATAGGCCGAGTTTACTCCGAAAACAGGAGGTAAACATCAAGGAAGAAGGAAAAGAGTCATAAAATTGTGATTGGTGCATGAATCACTCATGTACATTTTTGTATTACTTTCTTACACACCCTCCATCTTTCTATCCATCTAACTTCAGTAAAACTTTACCAAGGCAAGGATCTTTCTCACACCAGCAATCGACCATCACATGCTAATCTTTGATAATATTTACTTGTAGAGAAAGAAATAAAAGGGAAATAAAATAGTTTAAATGAAATGTAAAAAAAAGAAATGAATTATATCATCTTATTTTCACTCTATTTCATGTATCAAATATCCGTAGGCAGAATTCTACCTTAATTATGTCTATGAGATGTGTATATTTCAATTCCGTGCATTTTCACTATTTGGGTGGAAATAAAGTTGAGGAAATGAATGAAATGAGATTCCTTCTTCTCCTCCATTTTCTTCCAAAAAAGATTGATATTTTTATTTGATTTCATTAATTGATGATCGTAACAATGCACATTTTCAAAATTAAAGTCACTAAAATAACCTACATCCATTCAGCTAAAGCAATTGGTTTATTTTTTTTCCCCTTTCAAAAAGAAAATTCCTAATTATATATAAAAAAATAGATAGAAGAACGGAGTAAGATAAAAAAAAATACTAATGTTCTACCAGTTGAGGAGGACTAGCCGACGTGAAAATCCTAGATTGGAGATCTCGAACAAAGGGGGCGACTAAGGGATCCTTGGAATTGGGGACGAGCACCTCCGTGGCTGTAATGATCGCTCGGATATGCTCAAGACTGATCACAATGGCCCGATCCCGTCCGAGTATAGTGGAGGGGTAGGACAGCAACGTGTCCAAGACCCTCAGATCCCGCGCGGGGATCCCCGTGCGGCTCATGATCGAGTGTTTTCCGGCCTCCTCCTGGTACGAGCATCCTGAGGGGGAGATGACCATCCACTCCCTGATGGAGCTGGAGTTCCTCCGTCCGGCGACTGCTGTCAGCGGCGTCTCGTCGGCGGTGGCGACGCGGGAGAAAAGAAGACCCCTCGGTCGGCGCTTCGCCATGACGGGTGTGAGAGAGAGGTAGGGTTCGGTGGTGGCACATTAGGGAAACGATGGCGATGGTGGCGTAGTAGTAGTAGTTGGAGGTCGTCAGCGAGAGGGAGACTGGGGAAGGGGCGATGCCTCGAAGCGGCTCCAGTCTCTACTGGTGAAGGACCAACGGAAAAGATGCAGTTTTATCTGAATAAAACTTAGAAAAAGCTTTCATTTCCCTTTTCATTTTTTCCTTCTACACGTAGTCAGTATTTGATTTGAGTCAATTTTTCTAGAAAGTGTTAACTCTTTTTGAGAAAAGAAAGTGAAAAATGTAAATCAAATATTGTTTTTTTTAGAAAATTATATATTTTCATAAAATGTAAATAGAAAATGTCCAAACAAACGCTCTCTTAAATTTTCTAAATATTTAAATCATTGTGACAAAAGTGATTCATTCGAAACGAGTAATTATAAACTATTAGTATAAATGGTCAAGATACGAAGAGAATATATTCAGACGTATTAAGTTTTGATCCTATGATTTTATATGGTAATCTCTTATGTTTTAATTATCGTACCACCCAGAGGGGACTCTAAATATAGAACGCGTCGAATTTCGACCTCATATGTCGTAAAAGGTGATTTGCTTGCCCCAGCGGCTCTGTCAACCCGTCCCTAAGCTAACACAGAGGAAGTAAATTACGGATGACTAACTATTAGTACAAATGGTGAAAGTATGGGTCAAATTTTGATCTCATATGGCAAAAAAGGCGAATCGCTCGCCCCCAGCGCCCCCGTCAATCCGTCCCAGAGTCAACACAGAGGAGGTAAATCACGGGTGACTACTAGCCATAAGTGCAAATAGTCAAGACATGGGGGAGTTATATGCTCGAGTACACCGAGATTCGATCTCTAAAGCTTATATGATAAGTTTTTATATTTTAATCATCGTACCACCCCGAGGAAAGGAGACGTCAAATTTTAACCTCATGAATTTTAATCCAATGGTTAATCAGATTCAATTCTCCACTATATGAATTTACCACTAAATGAAATTTAACCGATGACTTTTAAAATTAATAGGTTAGATATCTAAATTATTTTAAAAAATTAATAGATGTGTAATTCAGTAAATTGTCAATAACATTTAAAATTTATAAAAGATAAACTATGAACATCAAAATAAAATTTTCTCAGAAGTTTACAATAATGTATCGTTAGGAATCCTTATCTATTGATTCTACTAGCAACATTTATTTGGACACAACGACGTCTAGGAAGGATTGAAGGGATTAATAGTGCCTTGAGGCGCTATGATAAATGATGAGATGGGCTTCTTAGATAATGATAGTTCTAATTTTATCTAAAACATGTTATATTTGATGTGTCATTTGTTAAAATTCATCTATACCTTATGATTTAACTTGATGGTCGATAAAAAAACTCAATAAGATCGAATCCATTTATACTTTTTTATTTATTATGGTGGTCAATAAGAAATTTCAATAGAATAAGGCTCATCTGCTTTTCAATTTATTTTGGTGGCCAATAAAAATTTCTATGGAAATAAGTTAATAATCTTGATTAGTCGGATTGTAAGGGTAGGATAGGTTAATTATTTTTTTTTTTTTGAAATTAATAGTTATTTTATTGCATATAAAAGATTATATTGGAAAGGTTGTTTATGTTAATAGTTTAAATAATTATTGGAAAGGATTTTATCTTATCACTTTTGTCTTAAATGAAAATTTATTATTATTGGGAAGGATTTTACTTTTTTTTAGAAGCCGAGTGTGCGAAACATCTCATTCTCCACCAAAAAATTTTTCCGATCGCTCATCAGAATAATATTGCTCTATGTAAATTCAAAAGTGTAAACGAGAGTTTACACGCCCAACACTGTAATTTGGGAGGCAATTTTTTTATGCAAATACTCCTTTTTCTGGTAGAGTTGTAAATCAACTAAATATTTATAAACAAATTTATTATTAATTTGATAAGAATTTATTTATATTCTTTTAATACACAATTAAATAAACAAGTTTAAACACATATATATTTAACTTATTAATGTTTATCAACGTTTGTGAATAATATTAATTAATAAAATTCTTATCAACATTAAATAAAAAATAATAAAATAAAATAAACAAATAAATTTAAATTGTCAAACTCAATAGTCAATCAAACAAATAAAAGTTTCAAACAATTAAAAAAACTTGGATTGAGAATTTAATAACATCTAAACGAATCAAGCTCGAACTAAGCCCAAGTCAATATTAAATTGAGAGCTCAATAATATTTAAACGAACCAAATTTAAATAAACTTGTTTAAACTCATAAAAAATAAATTAAATCAAACTTAAATAATTATTTTAAAAACTTCATTCATTTTGACACGATTTAACTTAATTATCTTATTAAATAATTTTGAACACCCTAAACTCAGCTCTGCTTATTTACAGCCACATCCTGGGGCAGGATTTTATCTTATCACAACATTTTTACCAAAATAAAAAAAAATTAAAAAAAAAATACTCAATCAGTATCAATAAATCCGTACGTCTCTTCCCCTCCGAATCCCGGCGCCGGCGATCTATCTCACAGCTACCCACCGCTTATTGACCGCGGTCGAGGGCGAGGGATTTTCCTCGAAAAGCCTAAGATCCTCCTAAGGAACTTCACCTACTTCACCGTCTGCGTTCCGGGGTAGAACTACGAGCGGTAGGCCGCCATGACAACTACCGATACCGATACCCGGAGCTCCGGCTGCATTTGCTCGTCGCTCACCACCCACGCGCTCTGCGTCGTGTCGATCTCTTCGACCATGGCGTTGAAGCTCTTGAATCGCTCCTTCAGCAACGGCATTGCCACTCTGCTCTTGCTGTGCGTCGTCGGCCCCTCTCGGCCGGCAGGTGCGCCGACACCCGTGAGGCCGTGACCACGTCTCCCGCTGGTAGTTCTTGAGGTATTGCCGCAGGTCTGACGACCGTCGCCGGCACGACGTTTCCCCTAACACCTGGCGGATCTTCGGCGACTCCTTCGCCACGTACCGCTCGTTGTTCACCATGAAGATGTTGCAGAGTGCGGGGTCTTCGATTTCGCCTCCAGGTTGGAGACTTGGACTCCAGCAGGTTCATGGCATCTGCTAGCTGCGCCGTCAACGGGTTGTGATTCTTGGCGTCGCCGCCGTCGATGCTCACTCTCTTCGTCGTCAGAGTGCTCGTGCTATCTGAATAACTGCTCCAGCGTGCCACGGTACTAGTCGGCGTACTTGAGGTAGTTCATCACGTGGTGAGTGAGAGGGTGCACAGCGCCGCCTGGCACGGGCGTCTTGTTTTTTCCGATTTGATGCTCCTCTCCAGGTTGCAGAACCCGATCAGCATTTTCACCGCCGGCGGAAGAGACTGTTGGATATGATTTTGCTAGGCAAAATCAAGGTGTCATCGATCGTTGAAAGTCTGATATGACTTCAAAATCGAAAT
>JBAMIE010193257.1:0-11794 GCA_037177295.1 Kaempferia parviflora | reverse complement strand
GCCAATGGTTTGTCCAAAACCATCTTGGTTGTGAGCCTATACTTATACTCTACAAGGTACTGATAACATGATCTTCTATGCCATACCAAGCACCATGTTATCTACAACGTAAAGTATCAGACAATAATGCATATCATAAATATAATACAAGTAATGATCATATGATTCTTATTTCAAAATAAAGATATTTATACAAAAGCTAGGCTTTCAGTATACATCCCAACATCTGCTTGCCTGATTAAGCTTTATATAATCTAAACAAACTCTCCATGAATTCTGAACTCTGGTGGGCACCAACTCATTGTCTTCATTTGCTACCACAGTAATACCTGATTTCTTTGGAACCACATGAATTGGACTTACCCATTTACTATCAAAAATAGGATAAATGATACCTTCCTGTAAAAGTCTAGTCACTTCTTTCTTCACTACATCAAGGATCAATAGGTTAAGTCTTTTTTGTGGTTGTCTCACTGGTTTCACATCCTCCTCTAAAAAACTTCTGTGCATGCAAATAGAAGGATGATCCTGAGAATATCAATAGATGTCCACCTAATAGCTTTCTTGTGCTGCCTCAGAATACCCAATAATCTTTATTCTTGTTTTAGCTCTAAATTCGGGGCTATAATCATGGGCAGTTGTTGATCCTCTCCCAAATATGCATACTTTAGGTGCTCTGGTAAAGGCTAAGGTTGCTGTGACTGATCAATAGATGGTGGTGATCCTTGGGGTATTGCTTCCACTACGTAATTCCCTGCACTTACATATTCTGACTCTGGTAATACTGCATTCAAGAGATTTAATTCTCGGGGTAATACCTCCACTTGCAATCCCTTACACTTACATATTTTCCATCTATCAAAAATGGACCACAAATATATCTTAACTCAACTGCTATCAACTCATCATCAACATCCTCAAAATCAAAGTCAAACTCATGCATAGCTGAATCCTCAAACAGCAAATCAAACTCAGAAAACAACTCCATGCTAACTAGCTCATCAAAAATGTCTACACTAAGAATATAATGATCTTCTGATGGGTGCTTCATAGCATCAAAAATACTGAACTGAACCATTGTATCTACTATCTCCATCGAGAGTGTTCCTACATGTACATCAATTTTTGTTCTTGCAGTCTTCAAAAATGGTCTGCTAAGAATTAGTGGAGCCTTGTTTGCTAGTAAATTTCCCTCCATATCCAAAATGTAAAAATTAGTGGGAAAATAAGCTTTCTAATCTTCACTAACACATCCTCTATCACTCCTGGTGGATGAACTTGGTTACGGTTATCAAGCTAAATTACAACTCTTGTATGCTGAAGCGGACCAATTCCAAGTGATTAAAACACTGACTTTGGTATAACATTAATAGAAACTCTTAAATCTAGCATTGCATCTTCAAACACACAACTCCATATCAGTCTTCAAAAATGGTCTGCTAAGAATTAGCGGAGCCTGGTTTGCTAGTAAATTTCCCTCCATATCCAAAATATAAAAATCAGTGGGAAAATAAGCTTTCTAACCTTCACTAACACATCCTCTATCACTCCGGGTGGATGAGCTTGGTTATGGTTATCAAGCTAAATTACAACTCTTGTATGCTGGAGGGGACCAATTCCAATTGATTAAAACACTGACTTTGGTATAACATTAATAGAAACTCTTAAATCCAGCATTGCATCTTCAAACACACAACTCCTAATAATGCATGACACTGTGAAAACTCCTGGATCTTCACATTTCTGAGGAACTGGTTGAATAAGTATTGAAACATTCTTTCCCATGCTAACCAATTCATTCCCCTTTAATTTATTTTTGTGTACACATTGATCCTTGAGAAACTTTGCATATTTTGGAATTTGCTTGATCCTAGTCATCAAAGGCACATTTACGTCTACTTTACTAAACAAATTCACAAAATCTTGAAACTCTTTCACTTTCTCTTCTTCTAAATTCTTCCTTGACTGAACCTTTCATTGAGGAAAATGCAATGGAATGCTTGGTTCAGTCCCTTGCTATTCCAAATTAATTTGGATTGCTTGTGAGGCTGATAAAGGGGCTGAATTAGAAGAAGTGGACTGATCTAAAACTGAACCTTGCTAAGCTAATTTTTATGCTGAAAATTCAGTGTTTTGAGTTGCTGAAAATGGATTTATTAAGTTGTTTTGCCCTAGTTCTTTAGCTGTACAAGTTGGATCAACTTAGATTGGAGCTGAGCTTAAACTTGCGATGTTTGTGACTGCTAAAAATGACACAAAATTTGCTGAAGCGGGAGCTGATCCCAAATCTGATCCAACTGGAAAATTCTGCAGTAAATCTGATGTAGTTCTCCCACTTTGAAAAGTTAATCCACTCACATTTCCTTTTAGATTAGGTGTTGTTTGTGAAGGTAGTTGACTTGATCCTTGAGTTTACATCTAATTTATATTTCTTGCTAGTTGTCCAATCTGTTTTTCAATGTTCTGCAAAGCTGAATTAGTCCTTTGTTGATGGTGTTACTGTTGTAAAATAAATTATTGTTGCTGCAAAAGTTGTTCCATCAACTCCTCCACCTTTTGTTGTTGTTGTTGTGCATTTGGTCCATATGAATTGTTGTAGCCTCCTTGATTTATGTTTGGTCTCGGTTGAGGTGATGAGTTGAAAGCATGCTGAAAATTCTAGAATTGTTGTGCTGGATGCTGAAATTATTGCTGATTCTGAAATTGATGCTGGAAATTTTGTGCAAGTTGTTGTTGAAACTGATTAGGCTGCTAAATATTTTGATTTTGCTAATAAAACTGAGTTGAAGCATTTTGAACATCCCATGGTTGATACTGAGGTTGTTGGTACTGATTTTGAACACAAGGTTACTGGAAATTCTGTGGAGGTTGCAGGAATTGTTGATTTTGAGGCAATTGTTTATAAAATAAATTCCCATATCTCAAATTAGGATGAGCCTTCCATCATGGATTGTATGTAGGTGAATTATGATCATATTTTGGCTGAAATTGAGGTCTAGAAATTGCTGCCAATGACTCATCTTGATGAAGATTTGGACAAAAATCCGAAGTGTGATCTTAACTAGAATAAATGTCACAAACCTTCATCACTTGAACTGGAAAAGTAGAAGTCTGGCCCACATTTGCATTTGATATAGACTGACCCTCACTATTCAGTGCCATTTGCTTGACTAAAGCTGTCAACTCTAACAATGAACTCTTAATCTCCTTATGCTCATTAGATACCACTTGAGCTTCACCAACTCCTCTTGCTATAAGTGCTCTACTCCTAAATTATTGTGAATTTTCGGTCATATTTGAAATGAACTCCCTTGCTTGATCCAGAGTCTTGTTCACTAAAGCTCCTCCAATTAATTGCTGCATTTTTCATACTCCTATCCATAAGAAACAATCCTTCATAGAAATATTGGACAAGTAACTGATCATTGATTTGATGTTAGGGGCAGCTTACACATAACTTCTTGAATATCTCCCAATGGTCATAAAGTGTCTCCCCGACTACTTGTTGAATACCACAAATACTCTTCCTAATAGGTACAATTCTCGAAGTTGGAAAGATTTTCTCCAAGAATGCCTTCTTCATGTCAATCCAACTTGTAATAAAACCATCTAGAATATAATAAAATCATTCCTTAGCTGCTCTTGTCAAAGTAAATGGAAATGCTCGCAACTTGATATCTTCCTCTAAAATGCCCTGAGGTTTCATGGTGGATCACACTACATGGAACTCATGCAAATGTCTATTTGGATCTTCTCCTGATAAACCCTAGAACTTTGGCAGCAAATGAATCAAACCTTATCTGAGCTCCAAATCCCCTGCCAAGTATGGATAAGTGATGCAAGGATACTTGTAGGCAGCATCTAGAACTGCAAGCTCCTTCATAGTCTTGTTATTCTCTGCTATTGATGTACCCAAGTCTGAAGAGCTACTTTCAGGTATTTCGGGTGACCTCTCCTGAATCCTCACAACTCTAAAAGTCCTCTCAATTTCTTGATCAAATTCAAGCAATTTATCACAAGAAGATCTAGTCATGCACCATAAATTCAAAACTAGAAAATGGAAATAAAGAAAAGGAAAACTATGCACAATCTAAAAATAAACAAACACAACTAGTTCCCCAACAATGTCGCCAAAATTTGATAAAGTCCACAACTCGTGTCACAATTGAACTCCAAATTAACAATCAATAATGAATTTGAACCCCTTAACTTCACAAGAATGATATAGTAGAGGGCCCTAGTCGAATCTCTCATGGAACTAATAGTAGGGTGTTTGTTCTAGATCAAAGACTTTTTTTGGTTTTTCTCCATAAAAATTTGGGGGTTTTGAATTGTTATCGAAACCTAAATGTTGAAATAATTTGCAATAATGAAAGACATTAACCCTTAAATTAAATCTGATCTATGGCAAGAGAATGAAACCTAAGTGCAATTTTAAAACGGCTTGACCAACAAACTATCCTAAGCTATTCATTAACAACAAACTAAGCTCACTTGAATGAAAAAAATAATTAAACTAAGCACAAGAATTGAAATAAAACTAAGAACAATTGGAATTATGAAACTAAATGTTTAATGTGATAAGATTTTGTTCAGATTCCAAAATAAATGCAGAATTAACTAAGTACAGAAATACAAAATATGCACATTCAACCCAATCAACTTCACCAAACCACACTCCTTTCCGTCACACAAGAAGCTCAAGATGACACCCTTAGCTCCGGAAATCAGCAATGAATACGAAGAACAACTGACGAACTTGCTTCCAATCTGAATTCTACAATCACAGCGAAGAAACCCTCTACTGCTGAGAAAAATAGAGCTTAAATTGGAATACTAAATTGTGGAAATCTGAAGCGCACTGAGAATTTGAGTGTTGATGATGGTTAGTGGATCACTAGAGAACCCCTTTAGTGATTTCTGATGAAAAATGAATGAGGGAGCAAAAGAGTGGCTACGGAATCCAGTCTTGTTCAGATTTGTAGAAATTTTCGCCGATGAAACCCTCTCCGATGAAGTTCACTGCCTGAAGATCGTCCAATAATTGCTTTAAGCTCCTACACAAATACTGTAGCTCATGAAGATGATTGGAAGAAGATAAGGGTGCTGGCGCATAAAGGATGAAGAAACTCGTGGATGAATAGTAGCGCAAGCACTGTTCATCCACGAGAAGTGCAATTTTTTTACTAGGTTCAATTGAACCGAGTTTAGCTTGAGTTTGGAACTGGTTTAAGGAAAATTATACATATTTAGTGGGAGGATTAGGTTTGGGTCAAGCTCTTGAAGTGGGTTGGATTCAAATTGAACTCAAGAAGGATTGCAGACTTCTTCTCTTGATTAAATGAATCAAGTCTCATTTTGAATTGGTTCACTTCCTATTAAGTTGGCTTGACTCCACTTGAATCATGCATCACCTTCAATTCCCTACAAGATAAAATTTAAATTATGAGGAATATATCATGAATCAGGAGAAGAAATACAATTAAGATTAAGACAATTTCGAAAGGAATTATCAGTAGAGATTAGAGAAAGATAGACGATCCCTTACTTAACAACTTTACGATTTGGGATCTAGTAGGATCGCATAAGCTTGGAGACAAAGTAGCAGTGGTAGCCAATCAACACCATCACCATAGAGAGAGGGATCAAGACCCAATCCCTTATGGCCCTATTAAGGATGAGATCTTCCTCCATCATGATAAAAATGTCCTTGCTAGAGTAATTGACTGTTCAATTATACCCACAAGGAACAATCTAAGAAAACTCAAGATTAAATATATATCTGGAGATGAGTGGGGAGAAAGAAGGGCACCTGTCATTGACAAAGGACTCTACTCTAGCGAAAGGGGTAGAGAGAGGCGGCAAGGAGGAGGAGGCAAAGAGTCGAGCGGTGAGGAGGAGGTGGCGAGGGGAGCCGAAGATTCGACCGCCGAGGAGGAGGCTTCGAGGAGGCCATAGAGACTCTAATAGCAAGGAGGGCAGAGAGTCGCGTGAGGAAGGTGGAGAGTCATGATGGGTTTGAGAAAGAAATAAATTAAAAATGATGAGCAATAAAAGAACGAGTCGTAAATAAAAGATAAGAAAAGAACGATTTTTGTAGTTCCTTTTGCAGCGTACAACACGTCGTTGATAATAATATTAAGGGCCTTCTTTTATATGCGCTGTCAATGTCTCTTTTTTTCCATGTTTATGTTGGTCCTCAGGATAGTTTTGATGTGACCAACCAAGTTAGGTTAGGTCCTGTATGGTCTAACCCTTGTGTCTAAGTGTGTAGAAATTTAGGAACACATGAAGTCGAGCGGAAGACACGACGGACGAGAAGGATGGCACGGGAAGCGAGTCGACGGGATTGATGCGTCCGACGGACGAGAAGTCATGGAAGAGTACACCGGCAGACGAGAAAGATACGCGTGGTGGTACGAGGGACGAGAAGCCAGAGAGGAAGGCTGCTCGAGGAAGAAAGACAGAACATGGGTTCGGACTTTTCAGGCCTTATAAAAGGCCTCTAGAGCTAGGAATCACATAACAACTTTGTACAAAACTTCTATAGTAATTCCTATTCTATTTCTAAGCTTTTAAGAGATTGTAAGAGGTTTCTCTGCCTAAAACGAAGGAGAATCTTATTGAGCTTATTCTTGCCTTAGATTAACAACCTCCTAGGTTGTAACCAAGTAAATTCCTTGAGTCTCTTCAATTTTTGTTTATGATAGTTGTTGTATTTTCTAATTAATATCCTTGCTAGATAGCTCGAGATCTTTTAATTTAATTTGCAGGGTTATTCTAAACTCCTCTAGCCAGCCTTCAATAAGGACCTACAAGTGGTATCAGATCCTAACCGCCTTAGAAGGACTAATCGCCAACTGAAGCAGAAGATCAAATGGCCGGAGCTAACATTTACCCACCAGCGTTTGAGGGGGAGTTTGCATTTTGGAAACGACGAATGGAGGTATTCTTCAAGACTGATTTTAGTATTTTATTAACAATGAAATACGGTTTTGAAGCACCGAAGGATGAGAAAGGAAAAGAACTAGAAGAGCACCTCTAGACCGAAAAACAACGTGATGACTTCTTGGCAAATGGTAAGGTCGAACTTCATCTATTAAGTGTGTTGCCTGCTCAAGAACTCGATAAAATCGGAACCTACACATCTGCAAAAGAACTTTGGGAAAAGTTCTTAAAACTTCAAGATGAATTGAGACATGAAGACTTCGACTCTTCAATGGACACTTCTACATCATCAGATAAATCTGAGACCGAAGAGATCACCGGAACAACATTGATTGCCAAGCACCTACCAGAAGACATCGAAAGTACCCCGGAAATAAGCATCAACGCAGGGGGAGGTTTGACTGAAGAAAGTTTCGATGAAGGAGGAGCATTAGCACGAAAGGTAAGAAAGGTACGTGCTCTAACTCCTAATCAGTTTTTCAATTCTATAAAATTGTTTTCAAAAGATTTAGTCAAATTAGAAATATCATTAGCAAATGCATGCAGAATGAAGAACTTTGAAATTTTGAAACTTAAGAATAATGATTTATAAGAACATTTGAACAAAGATATTGTATGCTCAAATGATAGAAATTTGTGGAATTTTCAAAATTTTGGATTTAATTGGTGTTATCATTTTCACAAAAGAAAAATAGATCTTCTATGATTTTTTTCTTATCTCAAAAAATTCCTCAGATTTTATTTTTAAAGTTCCAGCAGTTATGTTACTTGTCTAGAATTTTTTTTTTGGAACTTAGAAAATACTTTTTCTTACTTTCTTTAAAAATGTCAATCTTTTATGAAAAATAATTTTCTCGTTAACTTTATGATGGAATTCTATTTCAAATTTATTATATAAGTTAGATACAATTATAATTTATTATCTGAAAAAAAATTTATGAAAAATAGATTTTCTGTGTTTTTTTTCAGTTTAATTTTTTATAAAAAATATATTTCTTACACTTAGAAAATTTTATCTAAATTGCCCTTATTTTTGAATGTGATCAAAGGGGGAGAGTTTATTAAGTTAAGAGGGAGGTAGAATCTTATTTCCCAAATTGCACTTAAGTGTTATTTTTTTACTGTTTTATTTACTACTTGTGTTTTTTGTTACCCCAACTTAACTTGGATTTTTCACATCAAAAAGGGGGAGATTGTTGGTCCCCAGGATAGTTTTGATGTGACTAACCAAGTTAGGCTAGGTCCTCTATGGTCTAACCCTTGTGTCTAAGTGTGTAGAAACTTAGGAACATAAGAAGTCGAGCGGAAGACGCAACGGACGAGAAGGACGGCACGAGAAGCGAGTCGACGGGCTCGGTGCGTTCGAGGCATGAGAAGTCATGGAAGAGTAAACCGGCTGATGAGAAGGATGCGTACGGCAGTCCGAGGGACGAGAAGCGGGGGAGGAAGGATGCTCGAGGAAGAAGGATGAAACATGGGTTCGGGTGAGCTCTATTTCGGATGTCCGAAATCACCCACACGATTGAAGTTGATCGGAAGCTGAAAAGTCAACTTCAGAGTTGGCTAAGCTACTATGGAAGGCACCCTCAGAATGCAGAAGGTGCCTGCTGAAGGAGTCTCCCGGCCAATGGTGACCATTTGCACAGTCAGATAAAGCTTTATCTCAACGGATAAAGCTTTATCCCCTTAAAGGCGCCTTTATCTCTCTTGAGGGCACCTTCAGACCGACAGGATAGATTTTTCAAGCTTTATAAAAGGCCTCTAGAGCTAGGAATCATATAACAACTTTGTACATAACTTGTATAATAATTCCTAGTCTGTTTCTGAGCTTTTAAGAGATTGTAAGAGGCTTCTCCACTTAAAACGAAGGAGAATCTTAGTGAGCTTATTCTTGCCTTGGATTAACAACCTCCTGGGTTGTATCCAAGTAAATTTCTTGAGTCTCTCCATTTTTTGTTTATGATAGTTGTTGTTTTTCTAATTAATATCCCTGTTAGATAGCTTGAGATCTTTTAATTTAATTTGCAAGGTTATTCAAACTCCTCTAGCCGACCTTCAACAAGGACCTACATTTTATACTTTTAACAATGCACATCAATATGCATGTCATTAATAATACTATTAACGGCGTGTTTTTAATGTGTGTTGTTAATAGCGCACTGCGGAAAAATAATTTTCTTGTAGTGCATTATGGATTGATTGTGACAGTCAGACTAAATTATCTCTCACTACAAGACTATTGAATGTTAAGGCATAGCACAATATGTCGCAAGGTTGTTTTAATGATTTTGTTCAAGTTATTGGAGAGGCATTGTCATGTGATCACATACTTCTCAACGATTTTTATAGTATGAAAAAATTTGTGAAAGATTAGGTCTTCCGGTGGAAAGAATTGATGTTTACAGAGATAATTGTATGCTATATTGGGGAGATGTTGCAGATGTTTGTAAATTAAATAATCAATATAGGTATAAGAGCACCAGAAGGAATCAACAGTGATGTAAATGACACAATCAGATGTTTTATTTGCCTTTGACTCTTAGGTTACAAAGACTTTATGCATTAAAGGCAACTGGTGAACACATGACTTTGCATGCAAATCATCAAATAAAAGAGAGGCTACTGTATCATTCATTAGATGTAGAGGCATGGAAAAATTTTGATATAACATATCCAAAATTTTCAAAGGAGATTTAAACTGCTAGATTAGGTTTCTATGCTGTTGTTTTGCTCTTTTTGACAAATTAGGAAAAATTATTCATGTTTGATAGTTATCATAACTGCATCTAATCTTCCACCTAGGATGTGCATGAAAACACCTTATACATTTTTAACATTAGCTGTGTCTGGCCTGTAAAATCTGAAGAAGTTAATAGATGTTTACATGCAATCACTGATTGCAAAACTAAAATAATTATAGGATGACAATTTTTCTACATATGATGTTCAAACTAATCAGATGTTTATAATGAAGGCTACTCTTCTTTGGACCATAAATGACTTTATGGCTTATGGTATGCTATCAGGTTGGAGTACTGCTGGGATCTTAGGATGCCTAATATGTATGGAGATCAAAATCAATTAGATTGAAATATGAAAAAGCTAAGTTATTTTGATTGTCATAGATAATTTTTCCCACCAAATTATTTTTTTAGAAGAAATAAATCTGAATTCACTAAGAATAGAATTGAAAGAACTCCTCTGCCATTGAGATTAACTGGTGAATAGATTTGGTGCCGAGTGGTTAACTTTCCATCTGTTATTGAAGAGTCGCATAGTACAACATATGAATATATAAGTACACATAAATGGACTAAACAGAGTATATTTTGGGATTTACCATGTTGGTTTAGTCATTTGATTTATCATAATCTTGATGTAATGCATATTGAGAAGAATATTTTTGATAATTTGATAAATACAATGATGGATATCAACGGAAAACCCAAAGACAATATGAATGTAAGAAAAAATATGCAACTTTTTTGTAAAAGATCCACTCTTGATGTCGATGAAAATAGTAGGGGACCAAAGCCAAAGGCAGCTTATACATTAAATAAGGATTAGAGATGTGTTGTTTGTAAATGGGTTAAAATTATTAAAATTTTTAGATGCATATGTCTCTAATCATGGAAGATGTTGTTGGTGTTGGAAGGACCAAGATCGAACCTTGTTTTGATAATGGCAAAGGGTTCAAGTTAAGCTTGTTTTGTGGACTAATATAGTTTGTTGAGTGTGTAACGACCGCCCTTATCTACTACTCGGGGCGGCGTTACTTGTCTTACACATATACATTCATGAAATTTACATGAAAAATTTTGTGGAATTAAATAAACAATCATTTCTAAACATGCTTAAATAAACCTAACAACAATTAACTCTAAACATGCTTAAATAAACCTAATAACAATTAACTCTAAACATGCTTATAAGTAACCTAATACTAAATTTATAACCCAAAAGAGCATTTCAATTATAAGTTCTCAATTCCTGAAACACCAGGCGACTGGTCATCCTAGCAGGCGCCTGCACCAGGTCATTATTGTGTTAGTACTGGAAGCATCAAGATTGAATCTTGTTTTAATAATGGCAAAGGGTTCAAAGTTATGCTTGTTTTGTGAACTAATGTGGTTTGCTAAGTGTATAGGAAAGTCCTAGGTAATCTAGGCATCAAGTCCTGACCTGCAGCGTTGAGCACGAAGTCCTGGTCGAGCATCGAGCAACGAAGTCTTGGCGAGTGAAGCCAAGCATGAAGTCTTGGTCTAGGGGATCGAGCAGAAGTCTTTGTCGAGCAAGGACAACAGACAGGAGTCGAGACAAATTGAGTATCGGACATTGATACACCCACAAATGTATGGGAATATCGAAGTAATATAAAAGATTATCATATCCACAGGGAATTGTGATTCAAAGCACTAGAAAGTTAACTCATGTAGAATAGCTAGATTGATTGTTAAGAGTGTGATAATTGTTAGCTACAAGTTATAGCAAAAGAAACAAAAGAACAACGGAATGAGTTAATTGCCTAAGATGTATCTTGTGTATGGATTTCATTGTATTGGATGATTGATACAAGATTATTAGTCAATCCCAAATTTCCAACCCTAAATTTGTAGAGATCCTACTTGTATACCAACACCCCCAAAGGAATATTAATTGTTTTATCTTAGGTCCTAATGATAGTAAGAAGGAAGGCTAACTTAGAGAGTCCAGTTAAAGGATTACCCTTGTCACTAGGGCTCCCAGTCTTTCATCTCTAGATTAACACGAACTCTTCCTAACATTGGTTAAAATAGAATATTAAGCACGAAGGAAACCTTACATGATTAATCTTCTTACCGGGGTT
>JBAMIE010193240.1:0-11796 GCA_037177295.1 Kaempferia parviflora | reverse complement strand
TTTTTTTTTTTTTTTTTTTTTACAAGTTACAACTGATATAAGACATGTCTCTCAAATGCCCATGTCGTTCTATGATTTACATTCTTTTGCCACTCTCTTAGACCCTTCTGTTCTGGCACTTTAATTTGTGACCATTTCCATCAGCATGGTTATTACACCACACTAAACGTTCTGCGATTTCTGGATCTTTTGCTAATATACAATTTGCATATTTGGGGTAGTACTGTTTAGTGCACATTTGTACATGGCCATAAAATTTTCCACTTTTAGCTTGCCACACTTTTATTTGGTGTGAATGTTTATCATTTTTTCTCTGTTGTGTGTATTGCATGGTTCCATGCTTATTGAGTTCTCATGCTCATTCTTATCATGTTATGTATTTCTTATTATCTTTCAAAGTTTATCAAGGATGTGGTTTTTGGGTATTGCTTCTACATAACTAGTCCTAATGTCCTGTACTCCTGTTAAAGATTGAAATCTTAGATTAGGGCGTTGCATAGAAAAATTGTATTTTGGAAGATATGGGAATTTCACCCCTACTAAATCATGCCTAAATACAAAGAGGTACCCTATCTAAGTCTCTTGCCTTGCATCAAGCTGTCTTTTGCCATCTATTCTGGTTTTCATTGGGTGGCTGGCATGTCATCCTGATGTAGCAGCTGCCTCTGATGTGGGAGAAAAACAAGCTCTTGCAAGATTGTTCTTCTGGAGCCAATGTGTTGAATTGTTGAACAAACTTATACTAACTGGTCTTGCATCTGTTGATGATGGCAGTGGTAAAAGGCTTGCCTTCTGGGAGGACTTTGAGTTGAGAGGATTGGTACCCTTGAGACCATCACATACCATCTTCGAATTCTCAAGGAAACATGCCTATGGAAATGATGGGAGCAAGGACAAATTATCTGGTGTCCAGAGGATTCTAGCTGCTGGTAGAGCTCTTGCAAATATTGTTGCAGTTAATCAGCAGAGAATATATATTGATCCAAGCCTGAGGAAATTTGTAATGTGCAAAGAGCCACCATCGTTTGGAGGCCGTATTAACTCTCCCTTCCAAGCTCCATCAATTGCAGGGAGTGATTGAGTGCCAAAGAATCACAATAGAGTTAGTTTTACCAAATCAACCACAACATTGTTACTAGGATTGTCATTTTGCTGCGTGTAGACTTGTCGCACCTCCATTTTGAGTTAATGCCTTGTGATATACTCTTTGGTGGCAACCCCTCATGCACTAGCCATCAGTCTCTCATGCCAATTGATACTCTTGATCTGGATACGAGGAGCCACTTCTATTCTTGCTGCATTGAGTATAGTTTTATAAGAAATTTATGTAATAAATGCTGTGATTTGGATGGTGTGGTGTTCAATACAATCCAGACAGGACATTGGAAACCTGGGGCTTCCACTACCAGCTGAAATTTATCTTTCCTAAAGTTACTGGAAGAATTATATCAATGTTCTTGGCAGACAGATTGATCTTGCTATTGTTGCTCGATTGATCTTGATTTCCTTTTTATGACAAAGTATTTGTTGGAATTGCATTGTCTGAATAAGTTACAAGATGCATTATTTTACTGTCATATTCCACAGAGATTTAAATTATTATGAGACGAATTTTTTAGAGGTAACACCTAAATTATCAACAATAAAGAAAAATGGCAAGGGAGGTATAAAAAAAAAAAAAAAAAAAAAACTCAAACCAAATGCCAAGAATCAAAGCACTAGATAACTGAATATCTTACCAAATGTCTACAGCTAGTAGCATGTTTACCATAAAAGACAATAAGATCAAATTTAGTACACAGGAGGTCATCCCTATCTACCTAATATCCAACTGCATCTTCTTCCATGCCAACATCAGCAAAAATGGAAAGAAATAAAACCCCTACAAGGACCAGAAACCTCCCAAAAAATGCGGCAAAGTACCTCACTTCCTCTTCTTTGTCGGTGGCTGCTGCAGCTCCTCGTCTTCTTCATCATCTTCCTCTTCTTCTTCGTCATCATCTTCCTCTTCTTCATCATCGTCATTATCATCATCGTCGTCATCTTCCTCTTCACTTCCTCCTTCACCATTGGCTTTGGGTCCATCTTCCCCATCTCCTTCATTGTCGTTCTCATCTCCGGAGAAGTCATCATCACCTCCATCGTCTTCTGGATCATCTCCATCCTCATCATTCTCATCCTCATCCTCGTTGTCATCTGAATCATCATCATCCTTGTTCTCTGCGACAGCTTCATGTTTGCCTCTTCGAATCATTCTTCATGGGAAAAACACACAGTAAGTGGCACTATAAACTAAGACTAGAGTATGTTACGAGGACTTACCCATAAATAGCTTTCGACTCTTCACTGATGGGGGCAGCTTCAACTGATACCTGAAACAGGTCCAATTTTAAGTGCAGCAGAAGGAATATGATCCACAATGTCAAAGAAATGGAAACTAAAAACACTGTCGTCTATGCTGAAGAAACATCTAGAATTACAGATCCATAGTTATCAGATTAAACTCTAAAAAATGCACATTATTATTGACAAGTTCAGGAGATGAACATATCAGTAGCACCCACTGTCATTGATATGCTCAATGAACATGATTGAATAGCACCGAGAGAGTATTTATCTGAAAAAAAAAAACAGTATAGAATTTTAAAACATAAAAAAGAAAAGAATAAACACTTCAATCAGGGTTCTATGAATAAGTTCGTGCCTAGGAAGGAAACATGGGGATCTTAAGAATTATTGCCTAAGAAAGCTGAACATCGGACACTCATAATTGTAAAACATGAAACCACAAAAGAAGAAGAAAAAAATCATTAGCGATGTGCTCGGGATAGAAAACTAAACACCCGAGCCAAATCATCTTCAGTTTAGAACCCACGAAATATTTTCAAGAGATAGCAGCCTGACTTAGGAGGATTGATATCATATGAATCCTACATTTAGCCCTACAAGCTGTACTAATTGACAATTTACTAATCGGAGACATGGTACTTGTAGCAAGTTGGGCATACACATAACATATGGCCATAAGTAGGGTAGGCAACAAACCCTAAGGTAGTGCAACAATGCAACATGGCGATTAGAAGGTAGCCTTCAAGCTGAGACACTACAATTGATAACTCCGAGAACAAAATTATTCTCAAGCTCAGATAAAAGTGCACTGACCTACAAAAGCTAATCCATCACAGATAAAACAGCTCATAAAGATGAGATCATTAACCTATTTCACTTCATATGTTGAGCAACAAGGCATTCTACTTTGGTACATTGAGCAAACAACTTCAAAAGGGGAACAATGATCTAGAAAGCTTTCAAAAGAGATGATCAATCTAATTGAAGGTAGTCAAAATTGCATTCCTAATCCGTCCACAAAATACTTCCTGATAAGCTCCAAATCCTCCAGAGTGACGCCGACACGATTAAAAGAAACCCTAGATCGCCATGAAAAAAAATGCGCGAGAAGCTAAATTCCACATCTTTATGTAGCTCGACCAGGGACAAGCAAAATTTCAACTTTGTCCGCCATCAAATACTCAACTTCAATTAAAACCGAAGATAAAGAGGGAAGGGGGGAAGAAACCCTACCGCCAGAAGAAGCCAAAGAAGAAGAAGCCTTTCTGTTAACAATATGGACTCCGCCACCAACAACTCCACCATGGAGAAAAAAGCAGTAGCTCCGTCACTCTTGATTCGACTTAATGCCTCCATATCTACCGACCAAGCAGTTAAATCCATAAGGAGAAGAGACAAAAGCGAGGATAAGAAACAATCTGCAACCCTAATTGCGGCAAAACACTAGCCCAGTACTAAAGATTCGTACCGTCGTCGAAGATGATGAGGAACGGTGGAGAAGAGAGCACCTTCGATTCAGCTCCAATGCAACAGCGTGAGATCTCTCGTTTGCCCTCTTTCTCACCGTTTGCGAATGGATTCAATGCTTCCGATTTAGGGTTTTGAGGGATTCGAGTCCCAGTAAGGATCCTGTCCAAGCAGCCGTTTGAGCAATCTGTGCACTTGGGATTTCATCACGAGGGATCTATTCTTTTACGGCTTGCACTGGGTATTGCAAGAGATGGAAGAAACGTAATCTTGTACAGGATCCTTGCTATACGATCGTCCCACAACTGAACTCGCGTCCAATCCAATCGGAATCTAGTTGAGATGCTCGCGCATCTACGATATGCGATAGATTCTCCAACTTTTAAAAAAAAAAAAAAATTAAATTCGTATGTTAATATAAAATTTTCTTTGAATTAAAAAATCAAACCACTTGTTAAATAAGTATTTTAAAATTATCCAAAAAATTAACATAAAAACTTTAACTATACTAATTGAGCAAATCAGGTGATGATAGAATCAAATGGTTTCTTAGAATGGTTCTGGACTTCAAAATCTCATTCAAACATGACTATAAGTTGGTTTCTGTGATACAATGCAAGGCCTGAAATCCATTACCCACAAGGGGTTAATTTCTTGTTGCCGGCACCGCGAGGATTTTCATCTTTCCAGTCATCCCATGCTCTTGCCTTCTCCACCTCTGCATCGTCGTCATCGTCAGTTGTTGATGCAGTGATGTCCTTGTGCCAGGAAGAGCTAGCTTCCTCCATCATCTTCGCATTCCTCTCCTGCCATTTCTTCATCATCTCCATTTCGCGCAATCCGGCTTCCTCTATACTCATCGTAGGCAGTCTATATTCGAAACAGAATTGCATGATTAGTGTTTCAGACTAGACATGGAGCTTGACTAATATGCCCAAAAAATTCGATTTAGCTTAATATAAAAGAATGAGTAAATAAAAAAATATATATATAAAAAGACCAGTAGCAGAAATTTAAAAATATGTTTAACCTGTGACCAGGTTGGAAGACTTGTGCCTGTAGTCTTTGCCTCTCGCTTGTTAGTCTTCCACCAACGAGGCTTGCCGGTCCAAATATCATTGGTTGGTGCTTGTGTTCATGTGCTTGTGAAACTTTTGCCCTGCCTTCGATAACATCCTGAGCAAAGGTGGCACAAGTGATAGGCTCTGCTGGCTTGGAGAAAACCGCTCGACTCGCTGCATTTCTATGCCAAGTTTCAGCCCGGTTGGCTCGCTCATCAAGCATCTCTTGAGTAAAATCTTCTCCTTCCTGCACGGTTACATCCAAGGCTTTGAATAATCAATTATTAAAGGAGGAGAAATAACACAGCAAAATAAGATGGCAATGTAAGTTCAAAATCGACGGGTGAACTTAGTACCAATAAGTAACAGACATATATGCCTGATGATAAACAATATACTTAAAGATAGTAGTGCAGCTGTTGAGAGAGTATGACTCTGGAAGATTAGTTATGTAGGTGGTGAGCATGACTGCAGGGGACAGAATTTAGAGGACAAAGAGAAACAAGATTTGTAGAAGTGGGCATCCAAAACCGACACAAAAACCACACCAATAGGCCAATAAGGCTATATGTACATATTCATATACTTGTAAAAATGATGAGAACAATCTGAACCAAACAAATCCAAAACCAAATGAGTCATTGTGGTTTGATTTGAAAGCTTAGCAATTTCAGGTTTTGGTTCAGTTTTATTTTGAAAATTTAAATTCTGATTTAGTAATTTACTTGAAAGATGGAGCAGTGCCTGCCATGCCTGGCTCTAAAGAAGAGAGCTTCTATGAAGAGCTTTGTCATGGCATTTAATCAGTAAATGAGCGGACTCAAATTTAATAGCAGATTTTCTTAGTAAAACACACAATTTTAGAAACAATAGAAGAACACTTAGTTATATGAAGAGCTTTGTCATGGCATTGGCGTGCATGATGTACTGTTTGTGATATTAATGGTTTGTTGATATGTGAAACCCAAAAAACACAAAACAGCTCTGAGATTCGATATCAAAAATCAATTTTTTTTTTTGGAAAACTAATCAAAATCAGCCATTTCAAAAGATGGAGAAAATAAGAGAGCATTTGGTTTCATTTTTATTTTTTGAAAAATGTGTGTTTTCCCTTTTCTTAGAAAATGACTTTTAGTCATTTTCTATTTTCCCATAAAATGCTCTCTGTTGTCTGGAAAACACACATGAAAATATCCAACCAAACAATGTTTTCCCTTTTCTCAAAAAATGAAAATGGAACATAATCAAACCAAAGGCAGCCTAAGTTTTCCAAAATAGAAATGCGTGGTGTGTTGCAAAACAAGGATGGCACCAAGTTCTAACAGTGTTCATGTTACATGTAAAATTATGATCTATGGTGTTGCAAAAGAAGGATGGCACCAAGTTCTAACAGTGTTCATGTTACATGTAAAATTATGATCTATGGTGGCAAAAGGTGATACCGCGCACCCCATGCACCCCTCAAAGCTAGTCCCTAGGTTATATGAAAAGAGGTAAATCACAGATGGCTACCGAACAGTGATCAGTGCATGGGGAGGGCAGAACCTGACTACTAACCAAGAATTGACCCAGTGGCAACACCTCATGCACTAGCCAACTGCCCATCCGGGGGATTGTAAAATTGTAATCTACGCAAATACAAAGAATGCCACTAAAAGGCTGCCTTGAATGACGAGGACATTGAATGATTTTACCTTTGACTGTCTGTCCTTCACCGCAATGAGCATTTCTTCTTCTGTCTTTAGCATCTCCAAGAGATCAAATGCCTGACAGAGAAGGGGAAAAAATAAATACAAGATCAGCTATCTAATACAAATACAAAAGAAAATTCCCATAAATATACACTGGAATGAATCTGAACAAAGATAAACAAGTTTCAGATATGGACAAACTGACCTTACAAATAGATAAGGAAATTGTTGTAAGCCATGCCTGTAATATAGCCAAAAAATGAATTATTGCAAGTTTCAGCCACAATAGTACAGCCAAAGTCATGCAATTTTTCTTACACTGATGTAAAATGATAAAACAATTAACAAAAATGCTTTGGAAAAGATTGTATTTACAAGTATAAATTTGAAAATGAAAGTGGTTGAGTATGACATAGGCAAATGCTGGCTGCAATTTAATAACTAAAGAGAGCTACATAATATAAATACACAGAATCAACACTATATAATGAAAAATCTAAATCTGTTCACCATTAGTAGGGATTGCTACAGAGCAAAATACTAAGAAATTCTATGGTAAAATAAAAAAAACATAATTTAAATACTGCTAAGAGCTGATCAACAATGACAACTATAAATCCTTGTTAACAGTGACCATTTTGATTAATGTGAATGAATCCTGGGGAGAAAAAGATCCAGTATGAATCCACCTCCAGAGTTAAAGATGATGCAAACTAAATAGCAGTTAGTACTTTTAGTCACAGAAGCGTCGACATGTAATTTTCTTAAAAGCACCACCATCATCAAGCCAGCCCAACTACTTACGGTTGGCTACATGGATTCCACAGTTGTAGCAGCATTGGCAAAGGAATGCATCAGAACATCTCTAGCATCTTCCCTAGTGAAGTTTTCTCTGGCTCTTCTCTAACATCTTCTTTAGTATCCTCTGGCCTTTTCCTCCTCTCCCTACTGTTGCTTTTTTCACTAGCTCAGTCAACTGCCGCTTCTTGTCAACACCAAACTTTATACCATGGTTATATCACTAGTAATATCCAAATCAATTAAATCATTTCCATTATCTAACCAAGGTTTCTTTCACCCTCTACGTTTATTTAATTTTGAAACTGAATGAAGTTCCAACACTGAAACTTTAAACCTTAGCTTGATTGGAGAAATTCATGAAACTATAGTTTTGGGTTGCCCTCTATCCTTTATACCTTCAATTGATTAAATTCGTGTAACTATAAATCATCTCAAATCTATTTTCAATCATTTTATCACTACACTTAGTTGCTCCTAAGAGTAGAATTTTCATTTTAAATTTCATCTAGCTATATTATTTCTTTGTATGCTAACATTCTGTTCTAAAACTGGTTGAACAAATTAAACAAATAGAACCCATCCATTAGATCTCTAAATCTATAGCAACTTGTTGCTAACACTTGAGACTTGTTTCTGTACCAACATTGCAGATACACTGCCAATGAAGCAGTTCAAAGTACAACATGATACAAAACTGTCCGATGAACCTCAAAAGACATCATAAAACAATTTAACAATCAATTCAATCAGTTTTTGCGGAAGAGTGTGCAGCCGGTGATGATTAAAAGGGACAATCTTGATCTTGCTAAAACCTGATAAATAGTAATTCAACATCCAGAATAACAAAAGAGCAAAGTGGCTTAAGATAGAATTAAAGAGATCATTTGATGTTTCATTTTCCAAACCTCTCTTTCTTCCTCTCCATCATCATCAAGTACATCTTCCTCCCCAACTTCAACTGGTGAAGAGAGAGCGGCTGCCCTCAATGACCGATGACGCCTTTCTTTTTTTTCTTTAATCTCTTGCAGCTTTGCTTCTGCAGCTCTCTGCCACTTGAATCTGGCAATCTAGTAATAATTTGATCAACATAGAAAAAAAAAGTAACATCAGACAAACTGGAGGAAATAGAGGGTCTCTTCATTCATGTATAAACAAATTAATTCACCAAACGAAGATTGTTAAAGTTGATTAATCAACTTCTTATCCCAAAGCTTGAGTTGATGTGGTGGAGATGACTTCTAACACTGATGAATAGTGTTATATCACTAGCAAGATGAGAGGCAAACAACTTACCAAGAATATCAACCGATTTGGCATATCCCTTATATATCTCTACCTTTAATAGCAATATGGTATAAATATTTTAGAATTATTTGCTGATTGCAAGGCCAAATCAACCACAAATACAAAGAGGAAACAGCTCGAACTAAACTTAAGCGCAAAAAGAAAGTATGGGTGGTTTAAGAGCTACAGGCCAAGTTGAAACAGAGGGGGCCTTGTCAAAACCATGCACAAGTGGCTGTGAAAGAATAAAATGAAAAAAAAAACTGTATTCTGTAATTATCAAAATTTCATTGTTTACCTACAAAATAAAGAAAACAAGACTCGACAAAGGAATAAACTTCACAAAGCTTCATAAGTTCAAAACAATAAAATGATAAGTGAAAGCAACATTGCAAAAGCAAATGACTGGCAAGAAGAGAAGAAATATGAAACCAAAGGCTGACAGATCATAGTTTTCTGTATGCAACAGTTAAGAGTGTGTTTATCTCTTTATAGAAATAGCGAAGATCCACCTTTCTTGCTCTTCTTGTTGCAAAATTATCTGGCCCTCCTTGACTAGAACTTTCCAACTCCGCTTCAGGAACAAGCTCCAAAGTTTCACAAATTGAAATGAACTCCTTTGACACATTGCAAGAAAATGAGAGTCAGAAGATCAAACCATATAAGTACTCGACTAGCAGATTACAGAGAAGCATAGGAAATTGATACTTTGGCTTAATGTTTGCTGATAAATTCTATAGAATCAGTGAATTACATTTTACCTTCAGGTGATCCTGAGAAATTTTAAGAACTTTTATTCTGTCATCTTCAACAGCCTTTTCTGTTAATTCTCCAATATAATACGGAACCTAGAGAATATACAAAGTTCATGCAGCATGAGATAAATTAGCTATAAAGGAAAATAGTAAAACCATATCTACAAGCAAAATCACATGCAGCAGATGATGGAGAGGAAGATGCATTATAAATATTTTAGTCTTGAAGGATGACAACTAAAATTAAAATCAAAACACACATTTTCAACGTGAGTGAAAATGGTTGCATCACTAGAACTGCCACCTTAGCCTGCATACCGTCACTCCCCACATGTAACCCACATGCTCTTGCTATGCTTAGGCTGCAGGACGTGATTCTTAGTGAATCATAAATTGAGGAAAGCATAGTGAGTCAAATTGCATTAGATGCATGATTCAGTAAGGAGTTTCAGACTAGAATTTCAAAAGGATCGCTAATTGAGATCATAACTGTTGGAAGAAAAACAAAGTAGAAAATACAAGCATGTTTGCAGGGTCCACCAACTTGCAACTCACCATTCTATATGATCTCAGTAAAGCACCCCTGACTATGGTCAACACAGTCAAATTGATAATGCAAGTAAATATATTGCTGGTTATGGCAACCAGCTAAAGCTCCCTACAGTAATAATCGTAAAAATATGGCCACAAAAAAAAAGAGATATTTACAACTGGTTTCAAGAATAGATAGAGAATAACTTAAAATGAAAGAAGATTATAAAAAAAAAAAACATATATAAGTCAACCAAGCAAGGAGGAGAAGCAATAATTAGCATGTCAATGTATATGATTTACATTATGTTTCCTGGATAACTTGGAATTCCAAAGTTCACATTTTTCTTTTTAAGTTCCTACTACAGTGCACATTGTTCACCACAAAGTCAAGAATCCAGTATGCATAAGTATTAAGAAGGTACAAAAATCAGAGTTGGAGATCAATATTAAAAACAAGATATGCAAGAACTATATATATTTTGGTACAAGAAAGCGTTATATCTCAGCAACCTGAAACATATTTATGCAAATCTTACATAACCTTCAATATTGCAAAACATACAAGAACTTGCAAATCATAGGCCCTGATACATCACTCGGACGCATCCATACTACAGAAAGAAAACATCGAGTAACGAAGAAAAGAGACACTAACCAACAAATACTTCAAATTGGCCGTGCTAACATCGTCCTTCGTCTCGTTCGACGAGAACAACCCCAGTTTACTTATCATCTCATCGCAGCGCCGCAGCGCCTGGATTCCCTTTCGTACAACATCCTGCAAATCAAAACTCCAAACTCTTAACCAAAAAAGGCATATATCACAAGTGTCTAATCTCAAAGAGAAACAGAGAACCCATGACAAGAAAAACAAATCGCAAAGTCCTCCCGGACCAAATAAAAAATGCCTCGGGCAGGGAAACAGACGAGAAACCTGATCGACGGAAGATCCGGATGCCACGGAATGGATCTTCGAGGCCTCTTCGAACAGCGCCGGCAGAGGCATGTCATCCACCTTCCATTCACCCATTGGAGCAGATCCAACTATGCTTGCTGCAAACCCTAGGTAACCACGAGAAGAAAGAGAGCTAGACTCGATCGATCGGAAGGAGCCGAGACCGACGCAGAAAAGAGAAAGCGATGGAGGCGGTGGATGTGACTTTTTCGTATTTCACCTTGAATGTTCAAGAATTGCATTCAATGGCCTGATTGGTCTTGAACGCGTCAATAAGTCGAATTTTAAGGGTGAGAAATATATAAATTAGTTAATTTGGAGCAATGTCCGGATTATATTTTTAAAGTTAGATTTAGAATTTAGAATTTATATTTTTTTAATACAAGGGTTTAGAGTTTTAGGATTTATATTTTTTAAAAAAGAAATTGATAATGAGATTAAAAAAAATGGTAAATTGCCTTTAAATCTCTAAACCAAAGTCAAAGTTATCATTCAGTCCCCGTGTTAGTAGAAATTTATTCTTGATACCTAACTAAACAACTTTCTTTGTTTTAACTCCCTAACCCTGTTGAAAACACCATATTGTCCTCCCTCCTTTGGATTTAAAACTCACGGCTGCTCAACTCTCTCCAACCTCTCGCGCATCAGTTTTCGTCCCCAACTTCGCACTCCGCCTCTGCTACTCCAAACCAGCAGCGACGTACTCAGCCTCTCCTACTCTGAACATTCAGGTTCGATTTTTCGCACTATCTCCGTTGACGTTGAAGAAATAAGAACAAACCCAACTCTGTTGTCAGTAAGTAAAATTTATGTGCCCTAGATTTCTTGTTTGTCATAGATTTCTTGTGTGCTTTGTGATTCCTCTGTGAAAAATTAAAAATTTAGTTCATGAGTGTTTT
>JBAMIE010193232.1:0-11796 GCA_037177295.1 Kaempferia parviflora | reverse complement strand
GTCATTGGGAGATAAGTTTTGTTTCCTCTTCTTCCCTTTCTTGGTTTTCTTCCATGAATCTTGAGTAGTTCTTTGTGTTCTTGTGTGTGGGTGTGATTGTGAGAGAGTGTTTGATGATTATTCATGGATATTGGTTGTAATCCCTTCTTGATGAAGAACCTTGAATGTATTTCATATATTGGATCATGTAACTCTTGATTTGGCATGCCACTTGTTTGAATAAATGATTTCATTTGTTATATGACTTGTTTGATAAATCTTGAATGGGTTATTTGTGTAATATTGATTAGATAGGTCCAAGGTTCATAGATGAGATCTCAAATGTTAGAATATTGATACATTGTACAACTCTCTATATCAAGAATTGAATGTAATTATACAATGGAATATTATGTGAATTAGAACTAATCTATGCGAGGTAATACATGATATATGGTTACCTATGAACGGATTAGTAACCCATGGACACGTATGGAAGGGGCCTTGGTGACAGAGAGCATCCCTACTCATAGTTGTCCATTGGAGAAATTTCGGTAAGAAGGTTAACCATGTCAGGTTTCCTTTGTACTTGACATTCTTTCTTAACCCAATGTTAGGAAGTATTTGTGTTAATCTAGAGATGTATGACCGGGGAGTCCTAGTGACAAGGGTAATCCTTTAATCGGACTCTTTAGGTTAGCCTTCCTTCTTACTATCATTAGGGACCTAAGTTAGAATAACAAATGTAAGATCCCAATGGATTTAGGAATGGAAATTAGGTATTTACCAATAATCTTGTATCAATCACTCTACACAATGAAACTCACACTCAAGACACATCTTTAGGATTTGGACTTTCCCTTGTTCTTTACTTCTTGGTTCTTCCTTGCTAGCTAATTTTTGTCTCAACACAACGCTTAATCTAGCTACTCTACGTGAGTACACTTGCTAGTGCTTAGAATTCAATTCCCTGTGGATATGATAATATTTTATATTACTTCGATATTTCACATACACTTATGGGTGTATCACAAGACAAGTGAAACACAACTAGAATATCTCCTTCGTCAGAGGTTGTGAAGTTTCGTACATAGAATTTTTCACTCGAAAACTCTATATCTCGGAATACAATGATTACAGAATATGTTAACAAAACAAAGGTGAATCAGGGATCTATTTATAGCTCCTGGTCAAGTTCTGGCCGTTGAGATCCCGGGCACTCGGACGGGTCTGAACGCCCCCCAAGTGGATAAATCTTATCCCTATCTGTAACGACCCGTCAACAGTGACTAGATAAAGTTTTATCCACTTCCGGGTGCCCGGGCCCGTCCGGTGCCCAAACCGTTACTGATTGGCACCGCCGTGTAATGACTAAGCGACACGGACCACCTAGGCACCCTGGGTGGTTCAGATGCCCAGACCAGGTATGGGAGGTTGGAGGGTTCGAGTGCCACGGACCAGCTGAAGTCAACATTGTGCTGACTTCGCTCTGATCGATTCCGGTCTCCTCCAGTCACTTATCTCAGAAATCTGGAATAGGACTCACCTGAACTCATTTTCCATCCTTCCTCGAGTGAGCTTCCTTCCTGGCTTCTCGTCCCTTGGACCGCCGCACAAACCCTTCTCGCTCCGCTAGTGTACTCTTTCGCAACACCTCATCCCTTGAACGCACCAAGCCCATCGAGTCTCTCCCGTGTCGTCCTTCTCGCCAGCTATGTCTTTTGCTCAACTTGTATTACTAAGATCCTGGACACTTAGACACAAGAATCAAAAAATAATAGGACCTAACAAAACTTAGTTGATGACATCAAAACTACCTTAGGGCACTAACAGGGAACTTTCCCATTTGCTTTAGGAGGAGGTCTACACCTTGGAGTTGACTGCCAAGGTCTCCATTCATCCTCCAACGCCATCTCCGATGATCTTTCATCACCGACGTCCTCACATCAACACTCTGGGCAAAAGAATTGGATCCGAAGATCGATTCTTCTTGATATATAAGCCTTCCTCTTCTTCCCTCGGTTGATTTTCTTGGATGAGGCTTAGATCTCTTTGTCTTAGCATCTCTTGTTTTATACTTTGTGAGTAGATTTCCGTGTTCTAGGTTGTTGAGGGAGTAATTGATGTGTGATTGATGTAAACTACATGGATTGGCTAATTCCTTAGTTTATGATGTTCTTACCTTGTTTCTATTCGATGAAATATCTTAATGAACTGTTTGTACTTGAATTGTGCTATTGTATAGATGTAGGATCTAGTACTTTGGATGGATTGATCCCTTTAGATCGGGAGAAAGGACCCTTGTTGACAGAGGACATCCCTACTCTCGAATGTCTAGAGAGGTAAACTCGAGTACATGATTGTGCATGGTAGAGTTGGTACCTAGTTAGGTCTCCTACATGGTTAGAAATTAAACTAGGAAATTAGCTATCCATGACATGTCAATTACCATTATAATGAAACTGAGACCCTAGAACATTCCTCTCGACCTTGGTTATCCTCCACTCTATCTCTCTCTTACTCAATTCTTCTTCTTCTTCTCTCTCTCTCTCTCTCTCTCTCTTCTTATGGTTACTTGAATTTCATCACACAACAATTCGATTTGCTTAGCTAGTTCACTAGAGTACATTTACTAGTGCTTACCTTCAACTTCCTGTGGATATGATAATCTTTTATATTACTGATGATGTTTCTGTACACTTGTGGTGCGTAACACAATTTTGGCACCATTGTTGGAGAGTTTAATGTAAAATTAGTTAAGATACTCTTAAGTTAGACTAGACATTTGTAACTACTTGTAAATACTTTTCATTCTTTATTTTTGCAATTTATTTTTGCATTCTTTCTATCTTTTTCTTGCACATTTCATTTAAGCAATTTGAATGTTTTAATTCTTTTTCTTTAAAGAAAATTCAAAAACAAACTCTAACTTGTGTCTTGCTCTTGAATATGTAGAACCAACACTACAGATTTATTGCCTTTCGATCCTGAGATTGATAGGACGTTTCATCAAAGAAGAATTTTGTATATAAGACTGCAAGAGCAAGACCAATCAATAATGGCCGACAAATTACTTAAGGATTATTCCATACCTTATGCAAGAGGGGTTATGAATGGAGTCCCTCTTGATTTCATAAGACTAACTTTTAGATTTTCTCTAAGAGATCAAGTCAAATCATGGTTGAACTCTTTGGTTCCAAACAGTATAAATTCTTGGGCACAGTGTGAGTAAACATTTCTTGACAAATTCTATCCACTTACTAAGACTGCTCATATGAGAAATATAATTGTAAGTTTCAATCAACATGACAGTGAATCCTTATATGAAGCTTAGGATTGTTTTAAAGGAATGCTCAGATAATGCCCTCATCATGGACTTGAAAGATAGTTGATCATACACACCTTCTACAATGGAATTAACTATCAGACTAAGGTATTCTTGGACTCTGCAGCTGGCAGAGGATTGATGAACAAAAGTCTTAATGAAGCTAAAGATATAATTAAGAGTGTTGCTATGAATCACCATCAATAGGCCATAGAATGCAATTGTAATCCTATATTAGCTCTGGGAAAGTTTAATGTGGATGCATTGGATTTAATCTCTGCAAAGATGGATGCTCTCACTAAGAAAGTTGAAATGATGAGCACCAACCCACTAAAAGCAATTGTTATAACTTGTTGCAAAGATGTATGTGGTAGTTGAGAAGGTTGCCCATTTGGAGCTGTAGCTAATCAGATAAAAAAAGTTGACCATTGTGATGCTATTGACAACTTCAACTCTCATCAGAACAATCCTTACTCCAATACTTACAACGTCGGATGGAAGAATCATCCAAACTTGTCTTATAGAAACAACAATCAAGATTATGGGCAATCATCAAGCAACAATAAAAATTAAATATTATCTAGATTGCAAAAGATGATGGAAGATCTATTATCTAGAAACAAGGAGATGAAATTTGAAATCAAGAAAATTAATACAAGACTTGAAATTCAAGAGAAACACATTAAGATGCTTGAAGGTCAAATTGCCCAGATTGCTAGTTCATCATCAAGAGAGCAAGGAGACTTCCTAAGCAAGCCTGAAGTGAACCTAGTGAAGCACTGCAACCGACTTGAACTTAGAATTGGACGGACCTTAGGAGGACCCCAAGTGACTGTTTTAAGGGAAGTCGAATATGACACTACAACAAAAATAGTTTTTCGCATCGCGCAAATATACTTTCCACAGCATGCATTGCATGATGCACAATTAAAAGATGTTAAAAGTCTTAGGTTATTGACAACATGCTTTGCATGCTGCGGATAATAATATCCGCAGTGCGCAACGCACGCCGCGGATATTATTATCCGCAGAGCACAACGCATGTCATGGAGTGGATATTATTTTCCATGGCATGCATAATGCACCCTGTTATTATTGTAATCCACAGCATGCAAACGTACGCTGTTGATGCTCTTATCTATATTAAAAAAATCATTAAAAAAAATCATATATCAAATTTTTACAATGAATTTAGTACAAATTTAAGTCCAATCCATACACAAAATTAATTAAAATAATTAATTTTCATTAAACCAAAACAAAAGGTCTAAAGATCTAAAACAAGATACAAACTCTCCACAAACTAGCTATTACATAACAACAATTAAAATTTCAATCCACACAAAACAAGATACAAAATCTCAACTCTTAACACTCGTCTTGACCACTAACCATTTTCAACTTTGATGCACCCGTCCTTTTTTCTTATCTACCTCTATCTCCACATATTACACTATAAATCACCTTGGCCATCAATTGTCCCGTTCTCACCTGTAGAAATTATAGTTAGGTGAAGCAGTTGTTGTATGTAAGTTTATGGGAAGTTAACAAGTGTAAGGTATCTGAGTAAAATGTGTATAAGTACTTGATAGGGAAGAGGAGCAGATCTACAATTAGCTGGCAATGTGTGACGGCGGTGGCAACAGCTCTGAGATGGTGGTAGAGGCGACGACCACCAATGATCGGGCATCACGTCGACGGCCAACGATGATTGGACGACACGGCTTCAGGTGGTGTCGCGATGAAGAGGGCATCGGGTGAGAAGAAATGGATCGGACGGAGGTTAATATGAGGAATAAACTTAGGGTTTAGCAACCCAACTTAGCATTTTATAATTATTTTTCTTTACCAACTTAGTTTAGTTAATTGAACTTTCGGCTTAATCAAATTAATCAACTCTCACTTAAGGGATATTCTAAATATTCTTTTTCCTAAGCCTACCTGATTATCCCCTCAAAAGGAGTCATATGGACTCCATTTAAATCCAGAAAAATTTTTAAACATTTCTGAAAAATCTCAAAAAAATTTATAATATTATTTCTCCAATAATATTTATCATTTTATCACTATTTATTGTTATATCTTATATTCTTCCCCACTAACAAAAATTTGGTCTTCAAATTTTCTCCTCGAACTCAAGAATCTTCATCCAAGGGTAATAGCTATGCAGCACACTTATATACTAATCCATCCGAGAATCATGATCAAATCTCTAATGATGAGGGATTTGTGGTTCGCTTATGAAATCATATGATGATCTACTTTCAAATAGATAGTAATGACTCTGTAGGTTATGAGATCACCGTGCTTCTGCTACTCTAACACTATTGTCTAGCCAAATGAGGGTAAATCAACTACCTCCGAAATTCATAAGCAGATCATCTAACATCTGTATAGTACACTATGATTGTCCATCTGTTTGAGGGTAGAGTTACACTAAAGCGGAGCTCCGTACTCATGGGCCGCTGTAACCTCAGCCAGAGTCGTGAGATAAATCGTTGATCTCCATCAAATATGATACTCAGACCTAAACCATGAAGTCTGATAACCTCCATATAGTATAATCCTATGATCTGATCCAAAGAAATCATCTTACGGATCAGTAGAAAGTGATCGATTAACCAGATCGCATCATGTTATCACTGTGTCCTGGTAGCCCCACAACAAAGTTCCATCGTAATATGTTCTCATTTTCATTTTGGTATTGAAATCTAATGAAGAAGAAATTATTTTAGTCTCAGTTGTTCAGCCTTCACTTGCTAACATACTAAACATCGAGCTACAAAGTCTGTAATGACTTTCTCCACATATTGTTCCACCAATAGGAACGCTCCAAGTTTCTATATATCGGGTACCACCCGGATGTATCACAACTCCAGATCGATGTGCTTTCTAGAGTAAATTCTCTTAGATGGAATGTGACCTAGGAACACACAATCTCCCAAGGTAATAAAGAATCTTGTTCTCATCACACGAGAACTCTGTCTACTATCTTGAGATAACTTTGCTATATAAAAACAGTAGATGCTAATCACTAGCTTGAGTCTCTTAAATCTGCTCAACAATAGGTGATTGAGAAAACTTGGATATCAATATCCCTAGCTCTACTAGTCATAAATCAGGTAAATTCTGTATCAATTCTGTAACCATAACTCAGTTACAATCCAAAAATCCTTGAGAGTTTCCGCTCAAAGCATCTGCTAGAAAACCCCTCAATAAACCTCCAGTAATATCCAGCTAATCCCAAGAATATATGAATATCTAGTAATAGCCTATATGTTCTATGGGTTCCCTGATATACATCTACTAGAGACAATGTGTCTCAGAAATCCCACAACTGATAGCCAGAACATGTACTTACTGAACCTCGCATAGAGATGTTTTCATCGAAACATCCCTAGAACTATGTGAAGGTATTGTTCGTAATCCACCTTGGATTAGGAACATATCAAAATATTGTCAATGAAGACAATGACAACTGATCCAAATATTCTAGAAATACCCGATTCATCAAGTACATGAAAATAAGTGGAGTAATGGTAAGCCCAAATCGCATTACCAAGAACTCATAATATCTGTACACGATACACTCAACCGTATGATCACTAGAAATGATTATATAATTTTATTACCAATTACAAATTACCAAATCTATAAATATTATACACATGATACTCTCCATGTCACTATCAATGATAAATACTCAAACATATACCATCAGATCAATATCCACTAACAGATCATCAGATTGTATTATATCACAAAATATAAGTCCACAATATCCATCATTCCCAAGTAATACTCAACACCAATCAAACCTGATAGCACCCTGAACTATGACAAAGTAAGATAAAGTCATCCAACAAAAAATGTATGATTACTTAAGTCCAAGGGACCTCCCTTGACTTTTTGATCGATGATCAACACTTTTTCAGATGGTAGAGATACGCTTTATCCATGTGATATGAGTAGATACAAATAAATTTTCAAATCTCAACACCTCAAGTACTCAAATATCCACAATAAAGAGAATGATAATCCAAATTCCAAAGAGTCACTTACTCTCTTGACTAAGAGTCTACCCGTTAAAAGGGTCTCTCAATAACTCACATATTTGTACCATAAATGTCCTCCGACAAATGTCGACTAAGGGTCAAACACTCTGATCTAAAATATAGACTTCAAGACCTTGGGTAAATGATCATGTAGTCAAGGTCTTGATATACTTGATGGAGATAATGCTAGTTGAGTCAACTAACCATTGCCTTGTAATCCATCATACTACATTGCTCTACTTAAGGTTTTGCAACCTCTAGCGATGAGCAATAGGTGAAATACTAGCACTCTATAGCATCTTAAAATCAATACCAAGTGATTCTCTACCTCTTAAAGATCATCTTCTACAACTCTCTCCACGAGGACTCTAGTACCGTAAATGATAAGCAGTAACTTCATCATTTTCGCATCAGTACAAGTCATATATTTGCATGACATCTCCAAATTATACACATAGGTAGTGTAAGTATCTCATAAGTGTTAAGCAGCTAGCTCTACACTTTCCTCTTCTCTGTGGTCATATATCTGAATGTATCTTCTAGGTCATATAACCTTGTATGACTAGTCCATGGTCAAGGTCCCTATGAACAGAATAGATCAATCTCATAATGATCGAGTCAACAGTGATATCCAGCTAAATCATTCCTTTCTACATTTGTACAAATTATGTACTCAAATGTGCATACTGGATTATCTAACCTAGCACTAGAAAATCAAGGGTCAGAATCTTCATGAAGTAGAGTAAGTTGGTCCTCTACTAATTGAACCAATACGGGTAAATCGATCATCTCCTGACCGAGCTAACTAGGATAAATTGGTCATCTACTAACCATACCAACAAGGACAAATCAGTTCTCCACTGGCCAAACTAACAAGGATAAATTGGTCCTCTATTGATAAACTAACAAGGGTAAATGAGTCCTTTACTGACCGAACCAACAACTGTATACACACTCTATCCCTCACTCAGTTGGTAGTAGCTAGAGCAAACACTACTGATGGTATGATAGAAAGAATTTCTTGAGACTATAATCCTTGATCTCCCCTAGGTTATTGACAAATTTGACCCTCACTTTCTAAGTCGATATTAGTTAACGTTGTTGGTGCAATCAGTCTTTAGGGTTTCGATGTTTGACAATGTACCTAAGTCTGGTCAGTTTGACCAAGGGTTGATTCAAACAAGACTTGATATTTGGAAAAGAGAAGTCTAGTTAGAACTAGATAATTAGCAAGGGTAAGTCCTAACTAGAGATAAGGTCGGTGAGAAGTCTACTAAGTGACTAGTCCTAACTAGAGGTACCTTGTGAGTAAAGTCGAGTCCTAGTGAGTGAACCTAGGTAGTGAAAGTCCTAGTGAGTGAAGTTATATAGTGGAAAATCCTAGTGAGAGGTAACCCTAGGTAGTGGTAAAGTCTTGGATGAAGTTCAAGCAAGAATCCTAGTAGGTCAGGTAAACTTACAGTAGTACGACTTGATCTTAAAGGATTGACCATTAGGTGGTAGACTTGAAGGAGGAACCTTCAGGCAAAAGGTAAGCCTAGTAGGTCAGATAGACTTACAATAGTCTGGCTTGATCCTAAAGGATTGACCCTTAGGTGGTAGACTTGGAGGAGGGACCCTCAAGCAAAAGGTAAGCCTAGTAGGTCAGGTAGACTTACGGATATAGACTAGGTTGCTTGTTTTTATGGTTGTTTTACAGGAACCTGGAACTTGAAACAAAACAAAGAGCAGCCAAATGTAAATGGGTGAACTAGACTTGACTCAGGTCAATCCAGACTTGACTCAAGTTAAGCTAGACCCAAACTGGTTCAGTAGATTAACCTAGAAGTTTGGTAGACCAACTTGGTTTAGTTCAGATTGTTGAGTTGTCAAAAATATTGATACGAAAGATGATGTGGCAAAAGACCTCGTTTATCTTTATGATTTGGATGAGGATAAGGATAAGCTAGATGATGAAAATAGAGATAAGGCTTGATCCAAATATAACTTCATCCAGATATTACTTCATCTAGATAAGAGTTACGTTGATCCAGATAAGGATCTAATCCAACTCTATAAAAGGAGAGAAAGTCTATACATTCAAGATCAACTGCTGCCATTCTACTCTTCATCTCTAAGCTCAAAAAGTTACACTACGAAGCTCTATGACCAAGGAAGCTGTAGGAGGAGTGTGTTGCACTTAGGACTTCCAGATCGGACGTCATCTTTTGTTTGATTTGTTTATTACAAGTTGTACTTAATTTGTTTTTATTATTTGTGCTTATATATCAAACTGTAAGATGGGTTCCTCTGCCTCCAAAAAGTTTGGGAAAAGAGACCACTAGTGGACGGACGCTTCCCGTGATTAGGCCTTGGACGTACTGACCCTGGGGGGATTCGGAACCAAGTAAATCCCGCGTGTTTTTTTCCGTACTTGATTTTATATTCCTCTGCTACTAACAACTTTGATAGAACAATCGAAAGATTAAGAAAGATGAACGATCGATATTCACCCCACCTCTATCAACGTCACCGATCCTACAATTAGTATCAGAGCAAGAGGCTTTGATCGAACTAACTGCCGAAGGAGCAAGCAAACCAAGGATTGAGGGGGAGATAGGTAAAATTTAATTATAATTTTTAAATTTTATATAATATGTTTTAAGTGTGGGGAAAGAGGGTATTACAAAAATAAATGTCCTACTCGTAAGATTTGTACGACACCACCGGCAGTAAAGGAGCAACCAATACTAGGGGCCCTGAGTTCCAATGAGCACATCAAGTGCTTCAAGTGCTAGGAGTTCGGACATTACAAAAACCAACGCCGGGAGAAGAAGACAAAGAAAAATTTAGAATTAGGTGTAGTGATTCGAGTAAGTAAGTGTAATTACGAAAATGCCCTTCATATGTCGTAGGAAAAATTAGTCCTTTCTTGTGATAAATTAGTAAATTTGTATGATAAAATAGAAAATTACTTGATAGTTTAGATAGAAATAAATCTGACTTAAATTTAAAAAATAAAGATACTAATTTAAAAAATTCAAATCACAAAGCTATCTTAGATCTAGATCAAATAGATAAATATCTAGTTAGGATAATTCATTTAGCCAAATAATTTAAACAATTCAAAATTAATTAATAAAAATAGTGAATGTGAATTAAATAATTAAATAATTTCAAATTCAAATAATCTAAATTCAATGTTAATTAATAATCAAGTTAATTATCAAGATAAATCTAAATTAACTAATTCAAATCTTATCCTTAAGACGTTAATTGATGATAATTATTCAAAAAAATTCTACCTTAATAAAAAAATTCAGAAATAAATAATAAATCTGAAATTTTAATTAATAAATTTTAAATTTTAAATATGAAATCTGAAATCTGAAAATTTTTCAAAAGAACTTAACTTGTTTTAAACATAAGTTGTTTAAAATATCTTTGAAATTTTTTTTTGAATAATGGTTTTCAAAATTAATTAGAAAATTTTCAAAGCTTTTTGGATTTTTTTTCTCTCCCAAGACTCTCCTGTAATTTATAATTTTTTTGGTGTTCCGTATCTTTACTTATATATGTTGATTGCATACTTTTTAATGAATATCAATGGGGGAGAGTAAGGGTTTAAGTAAGAAAAAGGTACATCAAGAAACTTAACCCTAAAAATGACTAACAAAATCTAACTCAATACTCTATTGGATATATAGTTATTTTGGCATTTTTTTCTAACTTTAACCCAAGTTGGCATTGCATCAAAAAAGGATAGATTGTTAGTGCAGTCAGCACAAATGATCGAACATAGATTTTGATGAATTACAAATGCTTTGTTTATGTGTTTGTATGGTTGTTTTATAGGAACCTGGAGATGAAAGCAAAATAGAGAGTAGACAAATACAAATAGGTGAACTAGACTTGACTCGGGTTGAACCAGACTTAAATTGGTTTAGTAGATCGAACTAGCAGTTTGGTAGGCCAACTTGATATGTCCCAGATTACTGAGTTCTCAAAAATATTGATATGGACGATGATGTGGCAAAAGATCTAATTTATGTTTATGATTTGAATGAGAATAAGGATAAACTAGATGATAAGGATAGAGATAAGGCCTGATCCAAATATAATTTCATCTAGATATTACTTTATCTAGATAAGAGTTGATTCAAATAAGGATCTAATCGAACTCTATAAAAGGAGAGAAAGGCTCTACATCCTCTGATCGTGATCCAAGTAATTCCTTCTAGTCTCGTATCTTTGTTTTAGTTTATAATTTTATTATTTTGTTTGGTTTAGGTTAATATTGTTGGTCCCCTGGGTGATTTTGATGTGACCAACTTAGTTAGGTTAGGTCCTGCTGTGGTTTTGATCCCTCTGCTAAGTGTGTAGGTACTTAGGTACGGAGGAAGTCGAGCGAAAGATGCAGCGGACGAGAAGGATGGCGTGGGGAGAGAGCCGACGGGC